>JAZBHA010000096.1:19494-61265 GCA_037464855.1 Iselma pallidipennis | reverse complement strand
TATGATTTCTTGAATTCCAGGTATATGTTTCCGATATTCAAACGAACGTATCAAAAAGGTTTAACTGAAGATGATCTATTTCGTCCATTGGATGAACACAAATCCAGTATTTTAGGTGAACGATTAGAAAAAGTTTGGAAAGAAGAACATCGAAAACATAAACGATCAGCATTACATCGTGCATTATTCCGTTTATTTGGACCATATTTCATGTTTATAGGAATAGTTAAATTAATTGATGAAATCATATTGATGTAAGTAATTTTTTTATCGATAAAAACACACACACACACACACACACACACATGGTCAAATTACTTGCTTGTTATAAAAAGATTACTAATTGTTTAATTATTTATGGTTCGAAGTCCGGAATTACACTGAATTTGTCCGATTTGATTACAATCTAGTTATTGCCAGTTATAGACACAAAAAAATCATAGTTTTGTTATCTTGATTTCAGAGTTGTTCTGCCTTTATCAATCGGCCAATTGGTGTCGTTTTTCGATAAAGGACAAACGCACATATCAGAAATTGATGCTTATATAGCAGCTAGTGCTATAATAATGTGCCTAATTGTTGATGCCTTTCTGGCACATCCGTCCATGATGGCTTTGATGCATATAACAATGAAATTACGTATATCATGTAGTAGTTTAGTATATCGAAAAACATTACGTTTAAGTCATACAGCATTAGCATCAACAACTGTTGGACAATTAGTTAATTTATTATCAAATGATGTTAGTAAATTTGATCAAGGCTTTTTAATTGCACATTTCGTATGGGTTGGACCAATACAAACAGCCATTGGTACATATTTAATCTATCGTGAAATTGGTGTGGCCGCCTTCTTTGGAATGGCATTTCTTTTATCATTCATTCCATTACAAAGTAAGTACCAGTAAATATGAACGAGACGATACAAAGGTTATGTTTAATTAAAGAAAAAAAAGGTAGAGATACACACACACATATACAAAAATTGCAATGAAATTAATCATATATGAGGTCAAGGATTACAAGTTGTACATCAATTTTTCATTCCAAAAGTACCATTAGATTGAAATAAATCTCTAATGCATCCAAGTAATACTAATTTTTGCCCATAGTTGTAGTGCATGACTTGGATTTTCTTCATATCTGTTTGATTTATATTTGCCATTTTTGATCGACTAGTTGTTTTCTAATTTTTTTCACTAACTTTTGTCGAATTGAAATTTTTAGTTAATTATCTTTACTTACTTTCATTATTTCGACATATATTCCACTTTTTAAAATTACAATTTTTTTTTTAATGTTTTGTGGTTTCAAATTCTAAAGGTTACAGACTTCACTTTGTGTTAAAAATGTCTTTGAAAATAATAGGATTAAGAAATCATCATTGTCTTTATGATCAGGGCTTGGAATGGGAGCCGGAACACAAATTTGATAGTTTACGGGTGATAATTCGCTGAAGAAAGGAAAACAGATCTGAAGACTATAAACTAGTTGTCTGAAAAGACATGGAAAAGCCATGATTTTCAGCAAAAATTAACAACCCGGAACTCCATTCCGTTTTGCTCCGGTACATTCTGAGCTCTGTTTACGATACTTTTAAGGGCCGGCGCATATTGAGACACAGGAAACACCGCCAGCACGGGGGAGAGCAGTCTAGGTTTTTGTATTCCATGTAAGTTAATGGAGCGGCACATAGTGCCACGCAGTGCAATTCAGCGCACTTCAGTACCTCGTGGCGCAGTTTTTGAGACAGTTTCCACCTGGCCCGTGTTTGCTTTTCTCTCTCTAGCCAAAGATACAGTGATTTTACCGTTTTTTTCTGATTTTTGGTCCCAATATCTCAATAAGCAAACACTGCGTCCCAATATGCGCTGCTGCTTAACCCGCTCTAGACTATGCTACACTGTCTATGCTGAACTGTGTCTCAATATGTGCCAGACCCAAGTTCCTTGAATATTTTTGATTTTGTTGTTTCGTAAATACGAACTAATTCCCCAATTTTACCGCTATACTTTCAAATATTCTTAAAATCTGTTCTAAGGTCTGGCGCATATTGAAACACAGTTCAGCACAGATCAGTGTAAGGCAGTTCAGCGTCAGAAAAGAGAGGTATCACTGCATCTTTGGCTAGTGAGAGAAAAGCAAACACAGATCAGGTAGAAAGTGTGTCTTAAAAATGCGTCACGCAGTACTACACTGCACTATACTGGTCCATTAATTTACATGGGATACAAAAACCTGAACTGCTCTGTGCTCTGTGTTTCCTATGTCTTAATATGCGCCGGGCCTAATGCTGGCTTCTAGATATTTTTTCCAGGAAATTTTCCAATGCGGCATCCAGAAGCTCAAACTTTCTGAAGGGGATACTTGAGCAAACTGGACTTTCTGTGCGCCTGCAAGTTGGTGTAATAGAGCAGGCAAACGCGCAACAACTGGCGCACAGAAAGCCCAGTTTACTCAAGTCTCCCAATTAGGAAGTTTGAGCATGTGGATGCCGCATAACACGTGGTTATAATATGCTAGTGTCTCATTCCAGTAAGCATCATTTTATTTTCTCTTTTTTTCTTCTTCTTTCAGTATGGCTGGGCAAACGGATGTCCGTTTTACGATTACGCACAGCTCTTCGAACGGATGAACGAGTCCGTTTAATGAACGAAATCATTTCCGGTATTCAAGTGATAAAAATGTACTGTTGGGAGAAACCCTTTGCCAAATTAATTGCCTTTGCTCGAAGGTTTGTTTTATTTGTACTACAGAGAATTTTTTTTTATATAATTGAGACTTTCTCTTTTTTTTTTGTTGTTGGTGTGTATGCAGAAAAGAAATGAGGGCAATACGATCACATGCCTACCTCCTTGGTTTAATGTATTCATTTGAGATTTTCGTTACACGAACATCAATATTTGTTAGTATCTTAGGATATGTACTGTTTGGTAATTATGTTACAGCACAGAAAGTTTTTGCTGTAACAGCTGTTTATAATGTTCTACGACCGGTTATAACAATATTATTTTCAATTAGTATTACATCAATAGCAGAAGTTAATGTTTCTGTATTGAGAATTCAAAAATTTCTGGCAATGGAGGAATGTGATCCTGTTCCACAAATCGATGATCAAATTACTCAACATAATGGTGCTATAATAAAAACTGAATTGAATGGTAGTTTATTAAAACCGAATGGTAAACAAATAATTAAGCCAAAGATTTTATTGGAGAATGTTGATGCTAAATGGAATGAGAAATCAATTGACAATACATTAAAAAATATTAATCTTAATATAATGTCGAATCAATTAGTGGCTGTGATTGGACCAGTAGGTAGTGGAAAGAGTAGTTTAATTCATGTATTTCTAAAAGAATTGCCTTTGGTGAATGGTAACATTGATATACAGGGTAGAATATCGTATTCATCACAAGAACCATGGTTGTTTTCGGGTAGTGTTAGACAAAATATATTATTCGGTAGTGAATATAATGAAGAACGTTATCAACAAATTGTTGATGTTTGTGCTTTACGTGCCGATTTTGAATTATTTCCATATGGTGATAAAACATTAGTTGGTGAACGTGGTAAGGCGTTAAGTGGTGGCCAGAAAGCTCGAATCAATTTAGCTCGATGTATTTATAAAAATGCTGATATTTATTTACTTGACGATCCATTGTCTGCTGTTGATGCAAATGTTGGTAAACATTTATTTGATCGTTGTATTAAAAATTTCTTACGAAATAAAATTTGTATTCTTGTCACCCATCAATTACAATATTTACGTAACACTGATAAAATTATTATTATGAAAGATGGTACAATTGAAGTGGCAGGCAATTATCAACAATTACAAACGAGTGGATTAGATTTTGCGAAATTATTGAAACAATTCCAAAATGAAGAAGATGAAGAGAAAGATAAGAAAAAAATCAAATCCAGACAGAATTCAGAAAGTCTAACCGATAATGATGATGATGATGATGATAATGATGGACCATCAATTGAAAAAGAATTACTATTAACTGGTGGTATTAAAGCGGCAGTATATTTGGAATATTTAAAAGCTGGCGGTGGCAAATTAATGATAACATTATTGATTATATTTTTTGTTATGGGACAATTAGCAGCTAATGGTGGTGATTATTATGTTTCATATTGGGTGAATTTAGAAGAAGAATTTGCACAGAAAGTTCTAAATAATTTAACTGATGAAAATGAAACACTACCACGTACAAATATTATTTATATGTATGCTGGAATTACAGCAGGAACAATATTTTTTGGAATGGCACAATCATTATATTTTATGTTATTCTTTATTATTGCTTCAATCAATTTACATCGGATCACATTTGATCGAATTATAAGAGCTTCAATGCGATTCTTTAATAATAATCCATCTGGTAGGATTCTAAATAAATTCTCTAAAGATTTAGGATATATTGATGAATATATACCACCTGTATTATTCGAAGTTTTAGAGGTAAATATAATATTATAATATAACCCTAATTTTTCTAATTAATTAGAAATTTGGTCCAGTTAAGGCCCTTCTACCGTATATATCCGAAAAAGTCTGTGTGCCGGGCGGGATTCGAACCCCGCATCTTTCAATTGCCGGTTGAGTTCACTGACCAATTGAAAGATGTGGAGTTCGAATCCCGCCCGATACACAGACTTTTTCGGATACATATCTATGGTAGAAGGGCCTTAATTGTTCCTAATTTTCAAATCTCTAATATACCTAATTTATGAATTCTTCTGTATTTTAGATTGCCCTACAATTAACAGGAGCCTTAATCCTATCGTACATTGTTGATCCTTGGTTATTCCTCCCATCATTCACACTATTGGCTATCTTCTATTTCCTCAGATTAGTATATATTAAAACGAGTAGAAGTGTTAAAAGGATCGAAGGGATAAGTACGTTGTTTTTTTCCAAGTTGTGTATTCTGAAAATTCTGAAATATGTTTTTTGTTTTGTTTAAATTTAGCAAGAAGTCCAATTTTTGGTCATATGACTACATCAATGTCTGGTTTGACAACAATTCGAGCTTTTTCAGCACAAGAAGCCCTAACTACTGAATTTGATGATTTTCAGGATGACCATAGTGCTGCTTGGTTCTTATTCATTGCTTCAAATCGTTGTTTTGGTTTCTGGTTAGATATGATTTGTATTGTCTTTCTGGCAGTTGTAATGGTCCTTATTTTCTATTTCAGTAAAGGTAGTTTTCTCGTATGCTAACGCTAAAGATGGTTAGAGAAAGACAGATAGATGCCCGATTTGCCTTCTTTTTCTAACAGGATTTAGCATTACTGTTCGCGACTTTATATCCGATAATTGTTTGAAAATTTTTTATAGAAATTTATGGTGGTGACATGGGCTTGATAATGAACCAATATATAGACTTGATTGGTTCTTTACAATGGGGCATGCGTCAATGGAGCGAACTGGAAAATTTGATGGTATCTGTTGAACGTTTAATGGAATATAAAACGGTTGAAAGTGAACCACAACGTCAAATTTCCGATCAATTACCAACTAAATGGCCTGAAAATGGGAAAATTGAATTTCGAAATGTCTCACTTGCATATAATCCTGATGATCCACCAGTATTAAAAAATCTCAATTTCTTAGTACAACCAGGTGAAAAAGTTGGTATTGTTGGACGTACAGGTGCTGGTAAATCGTCAACAATCACTGCCTTATTTCAATTGTATACAATCGATGGTAGTATATTGGTTGATGATATTGATACAACCAAACTACCATTAGATGATGTACGTTCGAGAATTTCGATTATACCACAAGAACCGGTACTATTTTCTGGTACAATGCGAAAGAATTTAGATCCATTCGAGGAATATAGTGATGAAATATTATGGGATGCTTTAGAACAAGTTGAAATGAAAGATGTTATTGCTGAATTACCATCTGGTTTACATTCAAATGTCTCAGAAGGTGGTGCTAATTTTAGTGTTGGTCAAAGACAATTGGTTTGTTTAGCGAGAGCATTAATTAGAAATAACAAAATATTAGTATTGGATGAAGCAACAGCTAATGTTGATCCACACACGGATTCTTTAATACAACAAACTATACGTACGAAATTTTCACAATGTACAGTATTAACAATTGCACATAGACTACATACAGTTATGGATTCTGATAAGATTCTAGTTATGAGTGCTGGATGTATTGAAGAATATGATCATCCATATAAATTATTACAAAATAAAGAGAGTATTTTGTACAATTTAGTACAGACTACTGGTAAAGGAACAGCTGTAAATTTAGAAAATATTGCCAAACAAGTAAGTTCTATCAAAAAGTCTCTAAATTGTGAAAAAAAATCTTTATTTTTTGCAGAGTTATGAAGAAATCAAAAAAACCCAGTGAAACTATAAAGATTTAATCAAATTTCTACTGTGATGTTGAAGTAAATTTCAGTATTTTGTTGATTTATAGATGAGAAACATTATTGTTTTTTTTATTTACAAAAGAATAAAAGATTGTCGTTTTTATTCAATGTTTATTTCTGTATTCAAATTTTCCCGCGAAATCCATGAATTATTGGTTGCAGTGCCACAAGGTGCAATCCCCTCCCTGTGCAGTGCTTTAATTTTCCCCTAAGATTACGATTGGTACCACTGGCTGTCAATTTGATGTCTGTTTTATTTTGAGGTTATACTTCGTTTTTCACATTTTTCACGTTTCTCCTAAATATTGAGTTGAAAAATCTCCAAAATGAAAGTGAGAGTAATTAGCCGAAATCCGGATGAATATCTTCGAGAAACAAAACACGATATTCATAAAGGTAACATTATTATCCAAATAAAATCATTTTCTAACCTCAAAAATTGTGTTTTCAGTACAACGGAATTATGATCCTAATTTACATCCTTTCGAAGCAGCACGTGAATATACACGTGCATTGAATGCAGTAAAATTAGAGAAAGTCTTTGCAAAACCATTTATTGGTAATCTAGATGGTCATCGTGATGGTATATCAGTAATAGCAAAACATCCAAAACGTTTATCAGTGTTGATAAGTGGTTCATATGATGGTGAGATACGTTTATGGGACCTGCCACAACGTAAATGTATACGTGAATTTATTGGTCATGAAGGTATAATACGTGGTATATGTTATAATACTAATGGTGATCGTTTTCAAACAATCGGTGATGATAAAACTGTTAAAACATGGAAAGGTGTTGAATTACAAAATGTTGGTGATGATTTACCAATTAATACGATATTAAGTAAAACAGTTATTTGTGGTATTAGTCGACATATTACACAACGTATGTTTGCTACATGCGGTGAAATTTGTCAAATATGGGAAGATACAAGAAATGAACCGATAAAAACATTTGAATGGGGTGTTGATAGTTTACATGATATTGCATTTAATCCAGTCGAAACCGATATTTTAGCCAGTTGTGCTAGTGATCGTAGTATTATATTGTATGATATACGTGAAGTTGGACCGTTACGTAAAGTTGTTATGAAATTGAGAACTAATAAGATTGCATGGAATCCAATGGAAGCCTATATTTTCACTTGTGCTAGTGAAGATTACAAGTTTGTCCATTATTTTATTTATAATTTTTTATGCTCATTTCTTGTTTCCAGTTTATACACTTTCGATACTCGAAATCTCAAACAACCAGTAAATGTCCATATGGATCATGTTGGTGCTGTGACATGCTTAGATTATTCACCGACTGGCAAAGAATTTGTTAGCGGTAGTTACGATAAATCTATACGGATTTTTGAAACGAGTAAAGGACATTCAAGAGAAATCTACCATACGAAAAGAATGCAACGGTTAACTTGCGTCCAATGGACATATGATAACAAATACATTTTAAGTGGGTCAGATGAAATGAATATCCGTATTTGGAAAGCTAAAGCATCAGAGAAACTAGGACCGGTAATAATTTATTATATTTTCCATTAATTGTTTTGTTATTCTAATTTTTCGATTTTTTCCGGATAGTTGAAACCACGTGAAAAAGTCGCTTTGAATTATAGTGAAGCATTGAAAGAGAAATATGCAAGTCATCCACAAATTAAACGAATTGCCCGACATAGACATGTACCGAAACATATTTATAATGCTCAGAAAGAATTACGAACAATTAAAGAGAAAAGTAAACGGAAAGAAGCCAATCGCCGGGCACATTCCAAACCAGGAACTGTACCATATGAACCAGAGAGAAGTAAACATGTCCTTAAGGAACAACAGTAACTGGTTTTTGGTGTTTTTTTAAAGGTAAAAATGAAAAACTTGTTGAAAATTGATAAGTTAGTTTTAATTACAAGAAATAAATAAATTAATATACAAAATGAAAAACATAAATTTGTTTATATTATTATTGTGGAAGCTTACATGTTAGTTGTTGATTATTATTATTGTTGTTGTTTTTGAAGAAACGTTGGGCTAATTGAAACTGTTGTTACAGGAAAACAAACAATTATAGCACAGTAAATCGTGACTAGCAATGTAAAAATTTTTGTTCCAGTAATTTTGGAGTGTCTGTTCTTTTTTTCTATTCTTCACAGTTTAAATTAACAAAACCAACATATCAGTCTAATTTATTGTCAAATATCAATAATAAAATCAGTCTTAAATATTTCCAGATGAATAGAAATATTTTTATTGATATTTGATGTGACCATTAATTAACAGACACTCTGAAGGTGTTCCAATAAAACCGCTACTGTTTCTTGGTTGAAAATAGCGGTTTTTGGAACATCTTGTACAACATATATCGAATAATGTGCGTTATTGTTGATAATAAGAACACAATGTTTTCTTAGTTTTATGATAACAATTAAAAAAAATGATGCAACAACAAGTACAAACAATTTATTCGTAAAATATAAATTTTGATCCATTACGATGGCTCTGCGAACTTGGATTCTAATCTTTATCCTCTTTTTTTTTTAACTTTCTTTAATATAATATAATATTTACAAAATTTTACGACATACGACTAGGTCACTTTAAAACAATCTTACAAAAAAAAAACATTCAAATAACAGATTTCATTGGTCCAACAAATCACTTAATATAAGAAAATTATTTTAAGCAAAGTATACTTCCACTACCGGCAACAAGCAACATTTCCTTCAAAAAAAAAATTTACCATCAATTGATTATGGGCGAAAATATTAAAGGAAAACCAAAAACTGGTAATAAAAAACGTGGAAACACTTCGATATAATCGGTTAAAGGTATCACAAGGTACACAACATTGCGTCTTTATTTTTTCACATTTTTTTTGGAAAAAAAACGAAACGGACTAGGGCACTGTTATTTTTTTTTGTATATAATAATGGTCGATTAAATATTCAAATCGGCCATCATTTTACGAAAATCCGCCAATGTATTATAATCAGGATCCAAGTCGATATCTGCAAAATCCCGTTTCGAGTCCGATCTAACGAAACTAGGATTATAGCGACTGAGTGATAGAGGGCATGGCAGTAATTCAGGCATTACAGAATGATGCGTTATCAATGATGTCAATGTTGTGAATTCTTTCGTAAAGCCCTACAAAAAGAAAATACCATAATCAACAATAAAATATAAATTGGCAAAATAAATTTTACCTTAATTTTGTAGCCTTTATTTGTTCTAACGATAAGATAATGGGCAATACCGGTCGGTTGGAAACTTCTAGGTACTCGTAATGATAAAGCGAAACATCCTGGTTTACTTGTACTTTCTCGGACCATAAAAGCACCGACTGGTTCTTGAGCTAGAATCTCCAAAGCGATTTCTCTGGGTATACCAGCTTGAAACCATGGTGCTATTCGAAGTTCACCTTCTTCTTTATTGTTTAAAGAATCAGTTCGTTCAGGAAGTGGTGGCGGTGTGGGTGTGAATCCTAATAGAGTAGTTTCTGTACCAGTTTGAGGACAAGAACTGGAACTACTTGAACTGATCTGTGATATCCTTTTCGATTTAAATTCTTGTTCAGTTGTGGCCGGTGAAGATTGTAATAATCGATTATTATCGATCTCTATATGTTTTGTTAGATTTGCATTAATATTTTCAACAATATCGTTTTTTAAAATATCTATCGTATTGTTTTTATTACGATTGTCGCCATCGTTTGTTGATTCATTGACATAACCACCGGATAATGGTCGATTCGTTGGACTACTTGGAGTACTATTATTGTCGCTCACTAAAGGACAACTATCTTCATCGTTATCATGATGGTTGCCTGTCAATCCCATTGCGATTCGTTTGATTAAAGGCGGTTTCTCAGTCATTCTTTTACAAGAGTTCATTTCAGTCGGTGAATTACTTTCATCACTGCTTGGGGTGCTTTGTTGGGATGCCGACAATGTCTTCTCCGATGGTCCTAATACATTATATTTATGTGCCGGTTTCAAACCGGGAATTGTACTTGGTGGTGTTAAACGTAAAGTAGATGCATCGGTACTTGTCAGTTCAACATCCATTTCGGACGGTTGATGATGATGATGATTGTTGTTCGGTTGATGTGACGATTTGTCTTTCTTTAACGTGACCGATAATTCTTTCGCCTAAAACAAATGCAAACACATTAAAAGTTCTTGTCAGATTTAACGGATAACGAAAGAAACGCTAAATCCCAACAATCAGTTCAACTGACAACGCGTCTGTTCTCCTCCACAACAACAGATATTTTCATTAAATAGTGATAAAATTTTCGTGCAAAAATTGATAAAAATAGTTAAGAAACTTTTATTAAAATATGAAAATCCAAATTATATTTATGAAAATATTATTCAACTACTGGAAGACTTTCATTGAAGAGGTCGGAGGAAAAACTGTACTGTACAGGCTTGTTTCTTGAGAAATGCAGACTTCCACATTTGTCTGAAACTTGAATTCCAGTCTAGCCAGGTTGAAGTGAATAAAGAAACTTGGAATTAGTTTTGTCTTTTACTACAACCCTTCAAAAAACTTGACGTACATTTGTGTACTACTATCAGTAAGATTGAAGTTCTTCAGAAGTTTACCTTTTTTTTTATTCTATTCCGGCTAAATGAAAGACGAAGAGTTCCTCAAATCTGGCAACTTATTTTCGATTTGTTACATTTTTTTGGCAAGAAAACAAAATTAAATTTAAAATTACAATTTACAGACAGTTATCCTTTTTAAAAATGCTAAAAGAATCGATTGGGGAAATAAAATTTACGTTTAACATTCTTTGATAAATTTTCATGTCACGGAAAAGCATCTTTTACGGTTCAGCAAAAAAATCATAAATTTGCTTTTTTTCAACATTTTCGTTAATTTAAAATAGTTCTTGATTTAACAGATTGGGAAAATTCGTGTTAGTCAAAATTAAATTGATTATACAGATTAAATTTTAACGGTCATTTAAATAATTCCCGTAATTTAATTGTTTCCTTATTAAAGCTCATTGCAGTGAACTTTTATACAACTCATTCCATCCCAGTATGAGGTACACTTGAGTGCATATAAAAGAGTACGTCTCTTGGGTAAGAAATACTAGTATTTTCGTTCGTGTACGTCAGGCTTTTCCTCTCTTTAGAGTAGGGGGGTGGGGAGAGAATATCTTTCCAGATTCGCCAGATTTTGGTCCTAGAAGCTTACGTTGTCTGGTAAAGACCGCTCTTGGCAGCCCGATTTACACAGGCCCACAAAAAGCGTTCTCTTTTATATGCACGTAAGTGTACATAGGCCCAGAAAGAAGAGAGAACACCTTTACGGATTTTGAATAGGTGTAACAGAGACCTGAAATATGGGTGTGTTTTGGGTAAGAATGCCTACCCTGGGTAATGAACAAGCCCATCCGTCACTATATCGTACCTTGTTCACTTATCTACTGAGGGTAGTGCCTATCTTGTCTAGCTTAGGTAAAATTCCTATGCTAGCAGTCGATTTTTGTCACAATTTGTACGAATAGACAGAGATACCTTACAAGAGTGTCTAGCAAAATGAGACACTTATCCCTATTGTAGGTAGTGGGCAGACTTATTTTAAGAAGAATATACGTACTATCACTACAAGGATACTATGGGGAAAGGGGGGCTAGTTTGTACCCATATTTCATGTCTCTGTTGAATTTATACAAAATACATATAAGTTGGTCTCACCCCCGTTTGCTCCTATTTTCGCCAATGTTCCTAGACAATTGAAAAGACCAGTATAACATTGTAGTTAAAGTGTAATTTTCCATTTTAAAAGCCCAATTCTCTAATAAAGGGTCTAGCGGATTAAGCATATGAATGCAAGCCTTAAATTCTTAATTGTAAGTCGATAAATAGTGAATATTCCATTCATTGTGAGACAAAAACTGTGATTTATAAAAATGTTTAGGATTTTCAAAATAGCGTCCCCGTTGTGTGCGGCATTAAATTCACCCCTTACAACCCTCCTACTCGTTTTGATTGTATACAACTTCAGTGCAAAATATAAATTACAAAGCGCACATGTTACTCATTTCACTTAACTTGTACACGCAACCATAATTAACATTTAATTAACTCTATGTTGAAAAATTGAATTAACCACACACGAACCGTCGACATATCGAGGGATGGGTTTATACATTACCACTACTATAGTAGTATTAAAACTACCACCAGTACCACACCCTCATCCCGTACAAGTTTATCGACAATAAAATTGTGAAGGAAAATCAAATAATGATGATAACGGATAAGATTGAATACTCACCCAAAGTACTTTATTCGTTTGAGTTTGATCCAATTGAGATGTAATTACGTCTTGAAAACTGGGTTGTTTCTGCAACTGTGCCGCGTACGCCATCCGAAATGCATTTCCAACAATCGAGTTTAATTCTTCAGCCTGTAACAAGAAATACAACAATCGATAAGGATCCAACATGTAAAAAAAATCGATAAATGATAAATAATCAGAACTTGATCAGTGTTGTTTTTTTTTTGTGTGTGCTTCTTTACAGTTGTTCTGTTTTTAGTTTAGATTCGTTCAAGTCCCAAGTGTGACCATCAGTGTTATTTTTCATCAAAGTTTCCCTTTCAAACAAGCTCCATTAATCACTAGTAATCGAAGACGTTCTTGAGACGACGACGACATCACGTGCGGTCAAGTGATAAATTGGCGGAATCATTTTAGCCGCCATTTCGGCTAGTACGAACCCACCCTTATGCAAACAGAGGGTTTATACATGTATGTATGCAGAGACAGACATATACTTCATGTCATCAAATCAAGTGCCATATTGCTTTTCATATTTATTGTTAGTTGAAATGTCATCGCTCGTAAAAATTGCGTCTATATAATCAGACGCACTAGACCGGATCGAAAGCACAGACATTTATACAGATAGTAGAGCTTGATAAGCTCGATTTTTATAGTAGGATAATATGATGCGGCGCCAATAAAACTAGTGTGGAATCGTTTTAATAATAAGATTTTTGAGGGCTAGTAATGGAAAACATTAATTCTTGGAGTAAAATTCAATATCGATCGAAAGATATCGAAAATATAATTCCTTGTTTAGTTATTCAGAATGTTTTGATATTCAAAATTATGCATAACACAATGGCGTTTCCTTCATGTTATTTCTCTCTATGGTATGTTTGATAGAGAATTTTGATAGCTGATTTTAACTGGTAACTGTATTTGCTTCGTTAAACAGGAAATGTTGAACAAATTGACTTGGTTAGTGTTATATTTTCGATAAGCTTTGTATGGGTGCTTGATGTATTCGAATCCAAATAGATATTTAGCAATCATTTTGAAATGAAATGAGTTTGCTGATGGCTACACAATTCAATAGATAGAAAGAGGATCGGTTTATTGAATGGACATCGTCCACAAATACTGTCAGTACAACAACCAACTTCCAGCTTTTATATAAACATGAACTGTCTAGCAATTAAGCTTTATATTGATAATAATAATAATGATATAATACAAAACGGGCAAGTTAACGTGAAATTCAGTCAGAGTAAATAATCAAGTGTTTTTGAAGGTTTCATTAACCACTTCATTTGCTGAATAAATTGAGGCGGTCGTCGTTCCTCTAAAGGGGAGGTGGTTATAGTATAGAAATAAAATCGAGACAAGAGTTAGAGAGAATGGAATGAATACCATACTTTTCTTGGTTGTTGTAGAATACTATTGCTGCGTTTTTGCCGCCATCCCCGCCGTTCAGATAAGTACAAGCAAAGTCGTTAATTAACTTAACGAGCTGTGGCTACTTTAATTATAAAGCGGTAAGAAGGGAGGGTTGGTGAAAAGTCCTTTGATTGTGTTCTATTTCGGGGAAATAGGCAATGAGTCGACGTTTTAACCGATTTTTTTTCGTTCACTGTTTCTGTTTGGTGGTTGTACTATATATTGGCCAGTACAGGATGATTAATTATTTATCAGTACAAAGGACGGAATGAATCTTGACTTATACTTGTTTTTTTGATTGATTAGACCCTGTCTTCAACAGTCACTAGCACAACACGTAATATCCCATATAATGGATGAGGCATTTCCGTATCTTATTTTTCTTATCTAGCACTCTTCATCGTTATCGTGTATTTAAATTTTCACGTACGTTGACAAGTTTTCGTCTATAGTTTTTGGTATTCAGATTGGCTAGAATATAAATGAAATACATAAACATACGTACTAGATGATTGAATCCTCCAGTGTATGCTTAAACGATCGTCCCAAAGACTGTTTTCTGCTTTTGGCATTTTTTCGGTTTTCCGGTTTTTCTTTCTCTCTACATATATTGGATTGAATGTAATACGAGAGAAAAGCTGCGGGTACTCAACTACTGCCAGTAGTATTCCAAAGGGAGTAGGAGAACGGTTTCGGATAACGACAAACCGAATAGAAGAGAACAGTTTTCCAACTGAATGCTATTTCATGTTCAGTGATTTCTGAGTGATGGCAACACGCAGCATCCATTATCTACCTGGCATTGCCCTTTGCCATCATCTAATCACATGCCAATCACACTGTTCATTAAAGACAACAGTCACATATATACATGCATAGACAGGAGGGGTAGTAACCGTTGAGAGATACTGCGATTGAATAAACGACAGATGATCGGAAGTTACTACTCGCTCTCGTTCTCGGTCTACAGTTTGCATAATTATTTTGTCGAACAGTCGAGTGTCATCCAATTTGGCTATAATTTTGTTGAATGTCGACGAGAGACAAACTGTTTCGCCTGACCTGCTTCGAGACGATTTTCGTTCTCTCTAGCACAAAAGGGAAATTGTACATCATACAATTTACGTTATTGCAAATTTGCTGCAACACGAACCGTCACTAGATACCCACATAACTGGTTTTTTTCAATTTTTCTCTATAGAAACCTGAATAGAAAGAACAATTTTCTTGAATAAAATATGTATGTCTTGACAATTTCCAACAAACTATTTAAAGACATTTCTCGAGAATTCCTATAATAACAAAATTATGTAAAATCTGCTTTAAATGCGCGAAATTCTCTAACTAGTAGATCAGATTTTATCGTTGTTATTATTATTAGTATTTGTGGTTATTTTAATATTTCCGTTTCCGAAATGGCCGTAAACACCAAAAAATACGAGCCGTTCGTCGTAAAATTACGTCAAATAAAAATTTTTATGATAAAATGTTATTGCAATTTAATTCGCTTAACGTTTTGTGCCGCCAACTGGAAAGATTCTGTATATTTATGTGTGTATTTCGAATTTTCCCAAATGCACACACCATTTTCAAAGTATACATCTTCATTGTTAAGACTGTCATCGACAGGTAAGGCAATCCCACAGGTAATCATACATCATGATAATGTCGGATGGGTGGTTTATTGTTGTTGCCATTTAACTGATTCGTTGTAGTCGTCGTCTGAGAAATAGTGAAAGAACGGGGGCGGTTTTTTTGCCTAGTGTGTCGCTTTTGATGTTGTTGATAATCTGACGACCATCAACAATAAGGAAATTTATGAGTTTGGCAGTGAATAGTTTTAAGTTTTCCCATGGAAAAATGTGCAGCTTGTTTTTTTCCTTTTTTTTTAGAAAATATGTTGTGTTGCCAAATTATTCGAGCCCCATTTATTTGAAAAATAATGGAAAATGTTTCTATAATGAAACATAAATTACCTACTAGCAAGATGATGTCATTACTCATCATGTACACATGGTTAGTTTTGCAATTTTCTAACAATACAAGCTCGATATTTTATGTTGCCACAATAATAACTTTAACAGATTTTGGGTCGCCTTAAACTTCATTACGACACCGGCCCTTTATTTTATAAAATAATTGAAATTGGAAATTTGCAATAATGTTTAGAAAATTGTATATAAATATATATTTAAACAAAATAATGACAATTTTCGAAATATCTACACCTGCTCCACTGTAATCGATTTGAATCGTGATTGCCTTCTATTGAATGCCGGGAATTGTTACCATTTAAATGGTGACATAAAATGGTTTATGTTAATGGTAGGAAATGGAAAGGTCGCGTGCAAAGGTAATTATGGTTCCTATTATAATCACTTTCATTTATTGTACTCCTGTGCGTGTTATTATTTAGATTCAGTTATTTTTCAAAATAGACAAGTCAAAGAATTAAATCTTAAATGAAAGAATAAATTATAATGTTAAAGGACGAAGTAATTAGCAATTTTACAGTCTGATTGAAATTGCAATAGATTGAGAATTCTGCTACAAATTGTAACGGACACTTAGAATGTTATTGTGTTTTACAAGGAATAGTGAAATAATTGTGGGAATAATTTCAGGTTGTTAACCACACCTTTATTTAGATTTTTATCTCGAATGAATATTATTTGACAGGTGTAATTGGAATTAAAACAGTTAACAAGGTGGAAAGTATATGTAATTTTGAATATTAAAATAATTGCTTGATAATTTCCAGATTTCCAATTAAATTTGTCAGTAATTTTAAAGTAATTGTAACCAGTACATTGACTGAAATTAAAATCTGTAACTGCTGTACGAACTAGTAGATCTCTCGTCCACGTATGTACATATGTATTAAGGACGTATTTACTCAAGGATCCGGTAATGATTACATATAGGTACGTATCTCGATAGGTCGGTATATTTAAAGCTTCTCAAGTTTTCATCGATGAAGAGGCGAGAGCAGCACCATGAGAACATGGACGCACGCTCTACTGACTTTGTAAGCTTCTTTTAGTTTTACAGTCATCAGCTTAATTCAGGATATTAAACCTTATCATTTAATGAGCAATTTGATTGGCCTCCTTGCCGCTTTCATTTTCGTTTAGAATCCAACTCGAGGGACAGAAGAAGTAATTTTAGTTCAAGAAGTATCATGATTAAAGAGTATTTTCGGTAGGTATCTAGATATTATATAAATATACGTATCTAAAATTATGAAGATTGAGAAGATTGCTTATGAAGTTTACTGATGCACGCGTCCAACTTTTGCTGGAATATTTCCTCATCTTTGCCAAATAAAAACTGAATTAGTTTAGTGAGAAATTTTGATAAAGAAACAGGAATTTTTAGATATTCATTGTGTATGTGATGTTTGTGAATTTATTTTAAGAATAGTCAACCAGTTTGTTGAAGTTTTGTTCACGCTCTGGTTAACGAAAACAGGAAATCCGTTTCTTTTGCTTCTTCAACGATTTCCTTAAGGGAGTATTCACGCAACTACAACAATATTCTAGTCGAACATTTACAACTAATTAAATACCTAATTAAAATGTTTTCAATTTCTTCCGTTGTCAACAAAAAACTATACTTCATCAAATCACCACAAGAGACTAAACGTGTTTGAGAACTTTCATGTTTAGCGAACGGATATAACTAGCAATAAACCAGATTTTATCAAAGTTTGCGACGTGCTGCAAAATTAATCAGTAATTTGGCTATAGTCCAGACTGGAGTGTCCACATCACTTCCATTAACTGAAACTCTATTTACTATAATTTGTACTGTTACTGGCAGAAATTGATTAATAAATATATACCTATTAATACACATCTTTTCCTTTCTAATAAATTTTATCGTAAAATATCTATAATAAAACGGGCAAGAAAATACAATTTTCCAAAGTAAACAATCAATATTGTAGCTCAACTCACCTGCTGGCTGAGGGTTCTTTTTTTTGTGTGTCAGGGATATGGTCAATAGATGTTGTCCACAAAAAAGAAAATTTAATAAAGAAAAACGGGGCACATTTCTGTGGTGGCTTTGTCACACAATTTCTACCTAACAGTGGGGTCAAGTCTACCAAATAATATTGAACAATAAATAATAAATGTGTGTCGGTTGTATGTGTCGCGTTGGACTCTTATTGGATTTCCATAGAAGATGTTTTATTTGAAGGGACAATAGCTTGGTACTATTCTATTATGCATTAGTTTATATGTGATTGGTTGTTTTAAGGAAAGAAGACGCTTATTATAAAACGATTAATGCGTCTTAAACAAAAAAAATAGAGGGCTTATGGTTATTTTTAAAATACGTTTATTTTTGTTTTGAATGCATGCGTCTTGTTGAAATATTTTGATGCATCTATCCATTTCCGGTACTATAAAAGATGTACAAGTTCTTTTGAAGTTTACTTAAAAGTAATAAAGTAAGGATATGAATAAAAGAATACAGAATTAATCTCTATCGAAACCTGCCAAATTTAGGAAGATTTGTAATTTATAGTTTTATTGAAACAGATTTGTTATACTTGAGATTATAACGATTAAATGTGCGCTTCAAGCAGTTTAATAGTTTGTGAACTAGAATAGATCCAATTAGAATTGTCGTTTCAATTTAAAAGAAAACATACTCAAGTTTATTGTACAGTTTAATGTCTGGGGAGGGAATTATATTCCCTATTTCGAATAATAAATATAATAGTAATAATAAATCGATTGTGGCTCTATTAGAAGTGGCATTTTATATATTGAAGGTATATTAGGTCCAAGTCCACTTGTTCCCTCTTATTCTTTTGATTGTACC
Organism: Iselma pallidipennis; assembly: GCA_037464855.1. Lineage (NCBI taxonomy): Eukaryota > Metazoa > Arthropoda > Insecta > Coleoptera > Meloidae > Iselma > Iselma pallidipennis. The sequence continues at coordinate 42,300 of JAZBHA010000096.1, read as the reverse complement.
CGTATGTGCTTTTATTGTTTGTCGTATAATAGTCGTCAATGTTAGAAGTTCGAGTTTAATGCCAATTTGGCTGATGGTAATCGAACGAATTATTGTGTGTGTGTATATAAGAATGTCTAGTATGTCTCAATTCCGACTTTATATATGTAAAGATAATACGTGCTTGTGTGATTTATTGGAAGTCGAATTATTTGAATCTTCTACTTCCATTTTAGGAGTAGTTTATAGCTAGATTCGGCATACTTGAAGTTTTCAAATACTTGCTAGCCAAAGGTCCTGTCGTAAAAGTATATTGCTAGAACATAGGAATTTCATGAACGGGTTTAAAAGATAGGGTCACATACAGTAAACTGAAATACAGACGACCAAAAACGACACAAAACAATCCACTACCGTCTGTCAGTTCAACATTCTTGAACAATATAATGTAATCCTCGAAATTGAATTGTAGACGAGTAAAAATGTGAAATAATTCATTATTCATTCCATTCTTTGTTTTTTTTTTGGAATGTATTTGAAGAATGTTATAATTTCTTCTTTGCTAGTCAGGAGAATTCTTTTTTTTCTGTGTGAGAAGCTGTTGAGATGTGATTAAAGCGGAGTATGTAAAAAGTCGTGGATATTTGGAAACATGTAGATAGGCCAGCTGTTTAGTTGACTGCAGTGAGGCGTGGACAGACCGCATTCTCCACATTCCTACTCAGGTAGCATAAGGAAACTTTACCGAGATCTCTTCCAATTCCATATAGAAATACCTCCCACTCATCTTCGCGAAACGCATTCTTCGTCCTTTTCGTCGTCCACAATTTCCATAGACGGAACCGTAAAATCAAATTTATTACATTTACGAACACTAAAGAAAGCCATCCCTCTGTTATTCAACAAATTGATTTAACCTGAAGAAAAGTTTCCCGCTAAAACTCGGCTAAACTGATTTGAATAAATGTCGTTAAAGGTACGTTTGAATGGAATGAAACCATAGTTGATGGCGTGGAACGTATCGCGAAAAAAAAGCCATCCAACATTATTATCATTATCATCATCATCATCATTTTCCATCAATATTTTGTGGATTTTCCGGTCTACGGGATGGAATTATTGAATTCAAGGGATGCACCTGAAAACTGAATCCCTAAGGCGGGATTAATCCTTTGCCTAACAGTGTCAGTTCATTTTGATTCATTCACACTTTGTGGACACTTTGAGTGTGGTAGTTTAAGACAAAGCTTTCAAAACCAACAAGTCGAATTGGCCAAGCTGAAATGATGTGCTCCGATGCAGTCGAGTGTTGTTAGGTTTTTGCTAGCCCCAAAAGGGTTAGTTTAATCTTGGGCCGGTACGGTCTGATGGAGAGTTGGAGAGAAAGAGAGATATACTTATTTCTCGTTGTATTAAGTTACATCCATTTGAGGGAATATATCAGGGTTTTTATATCGACCGGATATAACCAAAGTCATAATGTATTGATTTCAGTGTATTCTGTATCATATAAGTGTGATAGTGAACAAACACATAAGACGAAAGGAACATTTTGTGGAATGTAATGCCGGAAAACTTGCTAGATTCATTATCACTACTTGTTGTTATCAACAATTGTAGGTGAACTCTTCACACCACATATACATATAGGAATATCAGCATTTATTATAGCAACAAGATGGAAGTTGTGTAGTGCAGAAACTTTGCTGGCACCTAATCTAGTCTCTTGAGTCTCTAGATAACATTAAGAGTGCTGTAAACATATCTAGGACATATATCTCGAAACTCCACATACCATATGTTGCATCATAACTGTTAACAATAAACAACTTATCGAACACTGTCTTCCAACTACATCATTTTAAAAATTCTCTACAGAATACGAAAATCTGTCGATTTGCTATTTATGTTTGGATTTGCATAAATGACTTATGTTGTTCGTATAAATCAATTGAATTATACGAACATGTCACAAACATTTATATGTATTACGAAACTGGGGAAATAGCTCTTCAATCACACACTCTCCGCTAAGAGTTATAAATAGTAGTTTACCCCTGAAATTCTACCCTCTAGAGTGTTCACATATAATACAACAAACAGATTTCAACAAATCTCTTAAAGCTACATGATAAAAGCAAAAAATTCATAATATTCTGTAAGTTGTTCAATATTCTGAATACACCGCTTTTAATTTTGCTTGAATCCAGTAAACTTTCTTGCCTCCCTATATTCAATCTTTAGTTAATTACCAATAGGGTTGATGGTGGTTTGCGTCCTCCCTATTTCCTGATTGAACTGCTGATAAGCTTCATTTGTAAAGGTAATGCGAGACTGGATGTGAACGTAGACTTGGATTTTTTTAATATCAGTCCTCCCTTGTAGTAATCTCCTCCTTTAGTAACAGCAACAATGACTGTATCACTGGATTAGTTGCAGAATAATCAAATGCGATTTTACAGTTTATTACTGCAACCGTACGGTTCTGTTATAAAATAACGGATCTATTGAAGTGAATGGCAAAATGTATAGTTGTAGACTTCTTCTATTTAGTTATCTGTACAGTTTCATAGTTTAAAAAATGTTGTGACGTTGTTGTTGTTGCTGTTGATATTAAAAGCATTACCCCAAGAGACAGAGAGAGAATCAAATCCTGCTTCTGTTTCTAGTCCTTCTTCTTCTTCGTCTTCTTCATGGCGGACGTCCCCGTGTTCCGTTGACTTTTAAATTGATGAAACAAAGGCGGTGTAATTTGTACCTCCCACTTCCTGCAGCCATTTACATGCAAAGTTATTGCGGTACAAAGCATCTTCTTTACTGGAAGAGTCTGTAATCCGCTGCCTGTATTACTGTCAGAGATTTATTTCAGTATCCTTGGGCGCGTATTTTAATTTTTATGGTTTCGTTGGAAAAAATGCAAGTTACTACTGTATTAAAATCCACAAAAAAGGACACAACTAACCAGGAGAGAATGTTTTAAGAATGTGTTGTGTATAAAATTAAAAGTGTTGAAAGATATTTAAGTAGGGAGGTTACAGTAATAGGTAGGATGCTTTTAAAGAACAATAACAACATAATAAGAACACTGTGATTCGCAAGTTCATTTAATAAATTTATTAGGCGAAACAACGTACACAATGCTATATAGTTTTTACAAACGAGGAAAATATGCAAATGGGAAAATTTTAATTTTAAGCGTGTAAAACTCTTTGTTTCAGCCGACAACTGGATAATATAGCGTTCAGCTTTTGTGAAAATAGTACAACAGAAAAGCGAAACAGAAATATGAGAGGGTGATTTTTCGATGTGTATGTGTATTTTTGTAGTTTTGAATTCATAAACATTAAAAGTTACCATGGCAGCAGTTGGTGATGTCAAAGAACAATAGGATGGTTCGAGTGCAAACCTCCTTACCTAAATAATATTGTTGCCCTCCCCCTGTTCACATTCATATGCATATTGTTGGATTTAAATTAGGTCTGAGATGCGATAATAAAACACACAATGTTGGGTGGTAATTGTCGACCAGACAATAAACCTGGCAACTGTGTGGTTCGAGCTTGAGACTAATAGGGATGACGGAGGTTAACCAAATATTTCAATTATGTAACGTACTGCTATGGACAGTACTCTATTAATATACCGGCTATTTAACAAACATGAAATGGTGAATTAACCATTGTACGCGCTATTTATTGAACGGATGCGTTATTAATTTGCTATATCCCTGGGTCAGAGACTTTGTTAGGGTTTGATAAGGTTGCCAAAGTTTACTTTAAGCCAGTAACGACCACATAGTCCCAACAACAACAAAATGAATATTTTAAAGCTTCACAACATCGTAATATTAGCGATATAACTAGTTTTATTAAAATTTCGGTCAAATTAATCGTATCTATTGTAATATTTGCATATTGTTGGTGTATCGGAAATTTAAAAACGAAATTTCACTATATTGGTAACCATTTGAATATGTTGAAATATACATTTTCAAAATGAATCAAAACAGAATTGATGTTATCAGGAAACCATCATTTTTCTCGTTGAATAAAAGCTACCACTACAACAATAACAAAAAAAAAAACGAGAACCGAATCAAAGTAATTTCTGTCAGAGTGCAAACGTATTTAAATTCATTCTTTTGATGGAGAAAAAAGCACACAAACCCTATATTTAGCCTATAAGGGTTTTTCCTGTTCTCTATTCAATATTCAACGTAAAGCTTCACTCACACATCATCATATCATACACACAACACGCATCTGAGCTTTCGCGCTCGGATGATGATGATGATGATGATGCACTTCAGTCATTTTTCGTTACAATGTTACGTTGGTGGTTATTTTTAGTTTAGTTGAAAACCAGTTGTGTTGGATCAAGGCCGGCTTGTATTGCAGAGACCTGAACATGAAACAATTGCAGACTGGCTATGACAATGACCGATAATATTTTTCATTAAAATCATTGACATTCAAGTTTAATTACAACATGAGAAAAAAAATGCAAAACATCCCTCTCTATAAACAAATTCGTTTTTTTATGGAGGGAATATGATTTACCCCACCTGTAAATCACTGAACAATGTAACAACTTCCCGGAAGTAAGTTATGCTTGTAAAATGTGCCCTTAGTGATTTTATTGTGTTATAAAATTTGGGATTGCGTAACCTGTAATCACACTTTTCAAAATATACCGGAAATGTTAAATAGCTTTTACAGTTTTAAAGATAGTATTTTATTATCAAGTAAAACGTTAAAATTTGCCATATTTACTTTGTATTAATCCATCATTTAATTTTTTTTACTTTGAGTCTCCCTTTTGTTTTCTTTTCAATTAATTAAGTAAATATTTCAATCAATGGTGCTGAACACCTTTCTTATTCATGTAATAAAATCCGTCGTTTTTGGCTTAGAATTCTCGTCGTTGGTGCTTTTCATCAGAAAAGAGAGCGCGTTTTCTCTTTGTATTCGATGCATATTCAACGTGGAAATCGGCAGATGTCCTATCTGCTAGCTATTAGGGCTGAGCTCGATTTCATCAATTTTAGTAATCAAATACTTTACACTCGGCTTAATCCCTTGTTTGCGATGTTCCACCTGAGTCGTTCGCGCGCCGTTCAAAATACTTGAAATATCTCGCAGGAAAATTTTAATTTAACTTGAACCTGGGATCACACCAACAACTACTCAGTTCTTCCTTAACAATATTGAACGGAACTCAATCATAATTTATTGCTGAGAATTTCATTTTGGCAATTGACAGTCGAAGAAAAAGAGGATGGTGCTTCTTTATTGTTAGTCGCTTAGTCATTCAAATAACGTTCACCGTTTCGAGACAGTTAAATTAAACATGACGATCCTACTACGACGGATTTGTTTCGTCATAGTTTGCTTATCATTCCACAACAAGACGGGAATGAAGACAGAAGAAAAGGCAAAAAATAAAATAAAGAGAGCGATTCGAGTGGTTCTCCTCGTATAATAAAACCGCAATTCTAGTATAGTTAAAGAATAGGATGGAACTCAGTCAACAATGATATTTTGTTGTGGTGGGACGCATCATCATCATCATGAATCCAGTTGTTTTCTTTTTATAAAAACAACTTCCCCCTATTGATTCTTTACGGTTCAGGATAATTCCAAGCTTGCCGGCATACTGATGGAGAACACATTCTTCATCCTGAATACGTTTTGAAAAGGAGCTTTATACTAGTCGAGATTTAAAAGTATTTAAGGTTGTTTCGTTGTGATTTAACGATTCTTTTCATATGTGGAACGTCAGCTGGTGTGGTGTTAAGAGACGACAAGAGAATGAAATATGTCTAAAATTCACAATTCTATTCTTAAAATGTCTACATATATCTATTATTTTCGCATTGATAAAAATGATAGGTTCTACATATAGTTTTCTTTAGCTTCCTTTTAAAAATCGTCTACAACAAAAGTTTAATGATGTCGATGGCAACTGGCTTTTCGAGAGACCCGTCAAAATCTAACAATAAGAATAATTGGAGTTTCTCTTCAATGTGTTTATTCGCTAAAGAATCAACTCGGTCCAGTGCGTGCCATATCTATGGCCTGTTTATTATAATCGCATTGAAAGTTCTTTTAAAGGTATTTTGTATTTGTATCGAATCATATAATGTATGGGACAACCTTTGTTATATTAGTTATTATACTGAAAACTTGACCATTTATATGTATTGAGATTTTTTCCCAAGATATTTATTGACTCGAGATGAGATCTTTTATGAGTGAAACTTGAAGAGCTTTCAATGAAGTGCATCTATACAACTATACGTTTTGCATAATCAAACAAAATGCGAGTGGTTCTATATTTTCATTCATTTTGTTTATTCTTGACTAACTTCAATATTCAACTTTTATTATCCAATACTCTTTTATTGAAGACAGTTGCAACACAACCGCAATATGAAAAATAATACAGAACATAATAAAATATATGTACAGAAAACTTGTATTAAAAAGTGTAAAATTACATTTTGTTGTAAACAAACCAGTTAAACCAGTCTAAAAAAAATTATATATTTTTTTGACAGACTCAATATTATAAAATTCTTGTTTAGTAGGTATTCGTCTATTCTGCGGTGTTCAATAAAATTTTGCAAAATCAAAATAAAACTGTGAAATTTGATGGAATTCTGTTACGTATAAAGTTTACGAATCAAGATCATCGGTTGTTGATCTTTCACAGTATGACTCCTCTGTCTATGTTTATCATTTTAAAACTAATTACATAATCTTTAAATATATTCCGATGTAGCGTGAAAGGAAAGCGTCTATTTCTAGATCTATATAACGAGTTGTAGTTTAATTAGCGGAAAAAGCTCATTACTTAATGTACATGCATTCAATAATTTCCTGTCGAGCGGTAACTTTTTTTATTTTGGTAAATCCAAACAGTTTTGAGATAATTTTTTGCACTTTCTGCTACTTAATTTCCTCGTTTCAGTGTGTAAAGTGTCACATTTGCTCCGTAGGGATTAAATATGAACAGGACTCCCTCGAGTGTTTGTTGTCCGAGGGATTAAATGATGCACTTTAGTCCCTTGTTATATAATATAGTATATTTAAATCAATGCAAGTTGTATAATATAATTAAGATATCCATCGGAGTATGTATTTTAATAATTAAGCACTTTGAAAAGTGTTTTGTCATTCACCGATATATATCCTGAAAAAGTCGCGACCTGACCGGGATTTGAACGGTGGGACCTTCTGCTTGCCGGGCAGATAAAAATTAAAAACCGACGTGTTGCTAAGTTCAATAGTTGATAGATTCAACAACCTCTAGTAACGAAAAATAAATACATATATCCAGAAATTGTCAACAGACGCCCTGATAGCTCATTGTCAAATGGAAGAGCATCTGCCCGGCAAGCAAAAGGTCCCGGCGTTCAAATCCCGGTCAGGTAGCGACTTTTTCAGGATATATATCGGTGAATGACATAACACTTTTCAAAGTGCTTAATTATTTGTATTATATAATATAGTTTATATATATGTCACTGTTTGAACAAAAAGAATTCCTTTCAGTGTGTACGAGGTCATTATTGTATATTTTAGATAATCTTAATAGATCTATACTTTTTTCAAATTACAGCATAGTGCTTTTATGGTAACATGAAATAGGTGGAATTAATTAATAATAAGATATTAAGATGGAACATATATACAAAAACTAAAATGGAATTAAGTTATAGTCGTTATTATTATTTTTCAACAGTGTGTCCGGTTGAAACTTGTACAATCTCGATCTGTTATAATCTTAGAGTAGAAAGATAATTCAACTAAATAGTACCTTGATCCATTTACATTAGTATAATTATGGCTAATAAAAACTGAATTATATAGAATTTAAGTAGCAATTTTGTTTTATTAAAAAAAAGATAAGGTCCGTTAATATTTGCATTTGAATATTGCAGTCTTTCTTTTTTGAAGAAGTTGTTGGTAATTGAAATTATCAAGAGTTGATGCAATTGAATGCTTGTTGCAAATTTATTGAATGAGTCACAATTTGATGGATTCGACAACAGTGCACAGGACTCACCATAAAGAGCTCAGAAGAGCACTAGAAGAGAAGAGGGTCGTTGACCAGTCGGCACCACATGGTATATACAACATACATATACGAAGAACGACAAGAACTTAGTGTCTTGCATTCCACCGGTCATCCACCAAAAAACACTACGATTCGGATACGAATTGTCATGGTGTATGAAATTCGTGGTATTATTCAAAAAAACATCAATATTATAATAATAATAATGCTATATAGTAGTATTTAACTCTACCATTTGACTATATGGTAAAAGTTGCTTTCACCACATCAAAGGTCATTCTAATTACCTGCAGTTTCTGTGTGTGACCACAATGATGGCAACAATATGACAGATATTCAGGTAATGAAGGCATGATTTTCAATGAATCCCGACTTCCGGTATAATCATCCACTAGTTTCTTGTAATGTACGCGAAGAGTTGGTCTAGTAATGGCATTTTTGCCCAGTCGACCCATTTTTCATCGATACTGCATTGCTGATCTATGTACACCAACACTATTTTCTTAATCCGAACTGAAAAACTATAACTACACCATCACTATGGAACCAAAATCAAGAACAAGACACAAAAATAAAACCGTTCGTATGTATTGTTGATATGGACTTAAGTAGGATACTCGGAGGACTGACTTGAGTAGTGAAACGGGTACGAACACGGGTCAGGTTCCCCATCCAAGCAACTGCCACTATTGGAATGTTGTCACTGGGTACTGCTGCCGATGAGAGCCGAAGATTTGATTGCATAGAAGATATGTGTTTAGATGGTTAGGAAAGAAAAAAATCGTTCTACTCTTTCGTCAAATTTAGAAATTTCACAAATCAAAGTGGAACTAACTAGTGAAAAGATTTTGAATAACTGCTAGGTGATTGAATCTATTCAAAATCAAACGAATTGTTACTTTTCTTAGTTAAACTTCAATTTTATAATAGAATTTCGGTAGTTAGAGCTTATTTTCTAACAACTACTAAATCTTTTTATTTTCAAAAATTATTTCCATCTGGAATTTATATTTATAGTAGACTGCTCTAAAAATTAACATCATTTGATTATCTGAGAAGAGATTAGTTGCTTCTGCTTTTAGTTTCTTTAATTTTTTAAATAGTTTCTTATTTTTATAATTTTTAAGTTATGGGATGTTTTCATGTGCATAGCTTTAGTGGATTTACATGACAGTCGCTTTAGCCTCCCGTGTCAGTAAATAAAAATACATCTTTCCACCTACTACTACTGTTTTTGGTAATGAAATTTTCAGCGCTCTCAGAGTGGAGATAAACATTGAATCAATTATGGAATTGTTTATTTTGATTTTCACACACAAAAATGGTTTCTGAATGGTTGAATTTCGACAGTTATTCGTAAACGTAGAAATTGATTGACTTGAAGAGCATTCAAGCACAACATTAGATCCATTAAAAGTACGAAGACAAACTTCAATAAATGGACCACATCTGTATCAATATTGATTCAACAAGTTAGCCAGATATTAGTTTTGGAAAGGAGGAAGGGGGCCGGAAAATATGAAAAAGACTCTCTCTAGTGTTGATATAAATATTGTTACATCGTCAAGTAATAAATTGTAAGTTACTTCGAAATCATCAGTTAAATCAAACAATCGACACAAAAGCTGTACACAGGTTTGGAATTTCGTTAAAAGGAAGTCAATAAACACTACATTAACGTCAATAATTTATACAGTATAGTCCTGTAAATAAGCCTGAAAGCTTGACGCACACACCCATATATACACGCACACACACACTTGTAATGTATCAATACGAATTCATTTACAACATTCCTTTTCATTCAGTAGTGTGTTCCATTAATCAGGATCGTATTCAATCCCAAAATACAATCGTCGTCGTTTTTTCGGTAAGTAGAGAGGGCTTTTTTCCGGCTTCTGGTAATGGATTGTAAAACAGACAATTCTTCCTCTTTGTCCAAATTCGCTAATTTTCGAATTCTTTGGAGTTGGAAACAATAGAAATTTGTCGTGAGATATTTTTTAGGTATGTTTGAAATGGGAGGAACGTTTTAAACAATAGGACGTGAAAATTAAGGAAAAAGGGATACATAATTGAGGCTGTTGTCGTTCGAAGATTCGCGAAATATATGTTTTTTTTCTTCGTAGATTTGATTGCGTAATGTTCAAATAACTTATGTTGATCTATTTTGGTGCATTTTATTGTTTCCGGATATGTCGTGCCGGATCTGTTTTTGCCCATGACTTGAAATGGTCTGTTTCAGACCATAAAATTTTTGCCAAAGCTCTTACGGGCTATTAACAGACTAGGTATTTGAAAGTTCACCTATAAAATGCACGCGAATAATAGTCAGGCGTCGACAAAATATCTTCAATAATGCTTTACTCTCTACTTTTGACAAAAAAAGTTTTAGTCGTAAAGGACAGGTCCTTACAATCCTTTTGGTTCAATATCGGTTTTTCCATACATGACTATTGTTCAATGTTAACCGTAGTCGTACGCATGAAAATAATTCTATACAATGTTGCTGAAGTTTTATGTTAGCGGTTGTAGGATTCTTGAAATGGTAAAAGATCGAATTCAGGATTTACTACGGTCACCACCATATAAAATGTAAATAACCTGTCTATGAAACGGTTTCATTTATCCCACGAGATTACATCGTCCGAAAATGTCGACATGGTTTGTGTTGACGACGGCATTTCGACGCCTTTGAAGTGAATGTTAGGGCTACATGAATGTCAATCCCGCTTATCTTGTTTGTTGATATTGTGTGTGTGCTAAAACTGACAAGCCTAATCAGTTCATAACTGGCTGCCAGTCTTCCATCATCGATATACTAACTCGGGATCATTTATTGAAATTAAACACGATAAAATCGCTCATCATTTATCGAGAAACGCTGGTGGTGTTTTTTTTTTCGCCAAGTCATAATGTCAGTTTTTTTCTTTCACCCCATTTTCTCTCTTACGTTTTCCTTCTCTAATGCGTTTATATTAGAAGAAATTGCGTTTTTGTGCCGAGTTGTGTGCGGTTTTAAGATGAGGACATGAAGTAAAAGGACGACGCGCCAGTGAGTTTATCTAGTGCTATAATTTTGGGCAAAATCGGATATTCTTATAGACGTAGAACAGTGGGGGTATATCAGGCACTTTCTATTCCTTTCCCAGCAGGAAGCAATCTGGGTATTTCAAGGCACAGGAATAACGACAGAGAATGCTCAATTTGACTAAGACCATATATGAGGCAGTGGTTGACGGTGGTGCGTGCTTTTCGAAAGGCGCAGGCTATTGTTAAGATTTCAATACCTTCGCTCTATCTCATTGTCAACCTTTACAAATTCTATTTATTCTATACATTCTATTGGAAAATTTCGAATATAAACCCTTAAAGCTTTGTTGAAGGATTAAATATCTGGCATAATAATATATCTAACATTATTTCGAATCCGATAATATATAGAATATTTACTACTTACTACTGCTACTAAATAGTTTATTAAATAACATGAATTTCCCAACATATTGCTCAAGGGCATTATAGTTGACGATTCTGTAGCCCTTAAGTGTTTTTTAATGTTCACCAAGTTTTCAGACATTTTATGAATAAGTTATAACTTTTTTAATGGAACAATCGTGAATATTTCACACCCATCTCTATCTAACACGGGGCTGTATCAGCGTCTAGGATTAAAGTTGAAATCTGTGTTTCTTTGGGAACGGCACGGAACGGTTAGAGAAATCAGAGTAGTATTTGTTTGGGAGACGTCGTACCATCGTCAATGGGTACATATGGAGAAATCTTACATAAGATACGTTAACACAACAGTAATATAATCGTGTATGCGTATAATCGCCAATAGTGATAACAGAGGAGGCTCTCCTTACACAAAAATACGTGATTCTTCCTAGATGTAGGATGGCTATATTTGGAAAAGTGTACCCGGAAACTCTAATGTAAATAAAAATCTTGATAATTTTGTTCCGTTTATTATTTACTTTGATACTAAACTTGTTTTTTTTTTGTTTTCTTTACTTTGCTTTTATTTGTACGAAGTTTCCTATTTTTCTTTCAAATCCATGAATACGAGTAAACTCAAAATTAGATAATTTATGTTAACGTTTATGTTTGAATAATATCGAGAACGAAAAGCAGCAAAATTAACAACGTCCGTTTTTTTTTACAAGTTTGTAAAGTTTGATACCTTGCAGGAGTTTAATAATTATTACAATTTAGCTCGGGGGGTATTAAATATTAAATAAATTTATTCTGTATGTACTTATTATAATGGCGAATGATTCTAAAATGGCATTAAACTTCGTGTTGTTGAATAAAAAGGGTTTATTTGGTCATCTCCGATTATTAATTATTATTCATATATTCACTTAGAAAAGGGATCTTTAAATGATTCACCAATGTCGAAATCTTTCCAATTTTATAACGGTCAAACAGATAACATTTTTTTTCTATATACCTATATATAGTAGAACATAAAAGATAATGGACTGCTCCTGAAATTTGATCAGTAAATTATCTACCCCTATCAACTGTCAAATTCTGAGAGATGTAAAGGGGTGGTGGTCTTTTATAAAATCTGATAGCTGGAGGGTTGTTCGTTCGTACTAATTACTGTAGATTTGGGTCTCATTTCGATGATTTTAATTAATAATTTCCTCAATTATTGGAAAAGTACAGAAATGTTAAGAGAGAGAGAGAGAGAGAGAGAGAGATATAAACAATGATTTATTTTAGATGAACCATATTGAATATTACCGTAGTTTGTAATATTAACAGATTGAACATGGAATATATATGTGAGGGATATTTTGCGGAAATGACGCTATATTTTAATAGATGATCATCTAGTTCCATGATTTATCTACTTTCAACAGGCGATGGGGCGGCGGACACGAAACGAAAAATCAACTCTATTTCTAGATTTTGTTGTAAAAAGTTTGTTTCCTCTATTAGAACAGGGCGATTTTAACGAGAAAATGTAACAATATAGGCGATTTTCTTGGAAAATTTAATTCATTACTACAACGGATATTTGTAATTTTCTTATCTTAATTATAATAATTTGTATGAAGATTTTTTATGATATTATAAGTATATACATATATTCTCATAGAATTATGGCTTATCGTGTGTTAATGAAAAGCAAAGAAACCAAGTATTGGAAAATTCCCACTAGCAGTCTAGAAAATTGTTTCTAAATAAGATTATTTGCAGTGATGCGCTAGGAAAATTAAATTTGTTCTGTTGAGAAAGCAGACTTTTATAAGATGAACATCTTACTGAATTACATACATAGTAAACCAGGAAGCGTTCTAAAATTGTGCTCTATTTTGTTTAGATGAGGAAAACAGGTGTCTATTTGGAAAATATTTCTTTACTGTCACTATAATACGTGTTATGAATATATTAAAGATACCCAGTAGCAGAATCTTTATATTACAGACGAAACTTGCTTAGCATATTCAATAAAGATTTCCCTTCAATATTTCATAAACTAACATTAAATTTTACAACTATAAAGTAGTTTAGTTTTGACTTGAAATTACTGTCATATATGCAAATTTCCGTTATCTAATATATTCATTTTACTACATATGGTATTATTTTTAACAAGTCTCATAGAAGTATATGAAATATTATTGCATCTTTTTACAGTCATCACTAAAAAATCGATAAAATTACAGTTGTATAAAAATCTCATGTATGTATGCAATTAACAATAAACTATTAATACTTTGTGCTTGAAAAGAGCATGGTGCCAACGCTATATACACCCTTCCCCAAAGGTAGATAAACTAACGGGTATCTGGGGACTATAATTAAATTTAATAATCACGATCGCAGATTAGGCTTCGTTTCATATTCTGTTATAGTGCGATGACATGTTGTTATAACCGGCGACAGGGAGACGATAAAAAGTTAAAAAAAAAAAAATTAGGCGACAAAGAGACGATTGTTACAGTTCTACAGGATCTGTAAATAATAATGATGATAATGATGGATAACATGATGAAGAAAAAAAAACACGAAACTGTACTAATTAAGTGCATTCTGCACGATAATAATACAGACTGTTTTGAATTATAGGTTTTCTGGGGAATATTATTGACGATTTGGTACCTACAGAGACAGCTGCTGGACCTTCAGTGTATAATTTCTGATGGATAATAATCAGATGTTTTATTTTCTGTACAAATTTGCTGTTGGCTATACCTGAATTTGCAACGACTTTTACTCAGAATTAAACCATAAAGAAATGGAAATTACATATAAGGAACACCACTACCCTTCTGAGAAATGATACATTTCTAATGTCTAATCAAATATGAACCTAATTCATTTTAATCCCTCTAGAATGAAAGCTTGGAAAGAAATATCAGCGGAAAGCTTCTAGTTCATTATTCCAATTGTCGGTAGTTGGACAGTAGGAATCCAATTAAAGTGCAACAGCTTTTGCCACCTTTACCGGTTGACAAGTTGAATTACTCTTTAAACTAATTAGTTTAAAAATTATATAGTTTATTCGGATTACAATGATTATCTTCTAGAATGGAATCTGCCAAAAAGCGTTTACTTGAAATACAACAAAAAAAAAAACGAACAAACTATAACTGATACGAATGTCGACCAGTTAGTAATAAGATTGTTATCGTTATTTGCGTCAGGGAGAAAATCGTAAAACTTTGTTGAAAGATCCTAGAATGTTGTTTTCTCGATTGGACAGTTTGATTTTGATAAGAGAATAGATCAAATCTTGAATGAAATTAGCTAATTTTATTCTTTTTACGATTAGATTAGAGTTTAATTGGTAAGCGTTGATGGTATAAACTGGGAATTTATGGATCATGATCAATAAACAAACAATAAAATTCTCTACTACCAGATAGGACATGGATTTCCAATAAATTTAGGGATATAGCAGTTAAAGACCGGTACAACAAAAAATTGTCTGCGAACTTTTTTTGAATATAAGTAGTTTTGCGAAAATAAAGCCATATTGATGTTAATTGCCAAGAAGTTAACACAAGTAATTAGAGAATTTCCTTCAATTTGTTCATTTAATGATCTCCTAATGGCAGATCGGTTATGTGTTTTCATAGAATCAAGCTAAGAAAATAACTAGTTTCCTCACTTACTTTATTGTTTCAATTTGAATATTTCATGGTAATGTTTATTATTTATTTGTTATTTCTTTCCTTTATTGTCAGTATAAATTATAATGGTTATTAACTGATATAAATTCTGAAATTACTGAGATGACTATAACTAAATGTGTGTCTTTTTTATTATTATAGAAGAACAATTTTAAAAGCATCAGCATTGACTTTCTAGTCAATGATTTCTGTTATAAAGATTAGATTGCGTGACAGGTAGAAATTTCTTCCTAGCAATTACTATTAATAAATTATAGTTAGACAAAGTTCTTCTTTATGTGTGTGTGTTACGTTGTAATTTCAGGGGTGTAAATCACAAAGTTAACAGTTAAACAACTGCTACCGTTTTATTACATTTTTTTCCTTGTATGTACCTAAAAAGAATTTTTTTTACCGTCAATCCCATAATAGCCGCATAAAAATATTTCAAACACCTAACTGAAATATCAGAAATCGATTTTCGACCGGTAGTCGAACCGGTATAGATTTAATTTAGTTTAGCTATTATCTACACCTATATGCATACTGATAGATGCTTTAGTTTTTTTTTTTAATTAAAATTTTCAAAATATTTCTAGATAGGAAATTTTATATGTTACCTGTTCAGGTGTTTGACTGATGAACGAATGGCAATACTGTTGATTGAAATGACCTTTTGGTTCACGTGCCAAGAAACTGAAGAGTGAATACTGTGGATCACAAGTTGCGTAGGAAATGCGCCTTAGCGCGTGGGCCATGTGGACAATCTGCAACAAACTTGACAATTAATGACCAGCTGAGAGATAAATGTTTTCGCTTTTCTTGCCATGTAGTAATAACAACATAAAACGGTTTAGTTATAGTACGATGGAAGAGAAAAAAGAGCTTTCTTCATCTTTTACAACAACTGTCGTAATTATATCGTATTGGATGAAACATGGTTGTACAAAGATCAGTTTATGTTTGACCGTTGGACAATTATTGCTAAAAGTTTACAATTTACGTTTTTATTTTTAAAGTTCATGTTATGGTCTAGGTTTTTCTCTCGTTTGTGTGTAAACGACTCGACAAACTGTAATTGACGCAATTATTTTTTAGGTATAGGTGGATAATTTAGAATCTGGTTAGGAGCTTAATTATTTCTACATTACAGTCATTTGGTTATCTAGGTACGATTGTAGGCGTTATATTCGATAATGCTGCTCTGAGATTACATATTTCTTGAATCAGTAATGAATGTGGATGATGGATGGTTTTATATGGAATATTGTAAATTATTTTCATACATTTCCATTAAGTAACGTTATTTATTACGAAAATAATCCATTTTATAATGACAACGCTGTATGACAGCAGAATCACTACAGACAGAGATATATAACACTAGTATCAGTACGGTTATCAGTTATCAGAATGTACTAACGAAAAAGCTTTCTATCATATGAATAAAACATAGACAAATAAGCGTTTCAGTATTATTTATTCAGGTCATACGAAAATTCTCTTGATGGGGAAACTTATTGTTTGGTTTGAAATCTTCTTCACAGAAATGTCTCACCAAACACCTCATTACAATAGTAATGTCGATAAACTACTGAATTTCATTAAGTCCTTTGATAATTCACTATAGTGTGTGTATGTGTTTTGAATGAAGATGAATTACACGTAGTAGAGTCTCTTTCTAAATGTGGTAAGAAGCTTAGTCGGTTTCCTGTTATTGAGAGAATGAGAGACAGTGGAAACGATCCGTCTCAGTCAGAGAAAGTGGTTAGCAATGGTGTTTCGAAAACACCACCAACGATTTCCTGTGTTACAAAGTACAGTACGTTATGTCGTCACTCGACAGGCCACTAAAGAATTTCAACTTGCAACCAGGTTGTGTAGTTTATTGCAAATTCCGGCCTTGTTTACTCAATTACGAAACAATTAAATCCAATGATCGTCCTACAATCTAGTCCCGAATAGGACTATTGAATTACGAAAATTGAATACTGCCTGCAGCCCCCATTTCATTATCATGATATTAACAAACAGGAATATAGATTTTTATTATTTGTTGTATTGCTTGTAAATAAGCATTGCGTTTTCGAAATATATTTCATTTGAAACAATGGAGATTTGTAATAAAAAAACAAGGGAAAAATGACATCGAAACAAAGCAGCACAAAAACATTGTTTTCAAAGGTTAGACTACGCTTTATAAGAGGGTTACATTAAATATATATATAAAAGGAAAATCGTATGAGCAGATTTTTGCATCCTCTCATCTGACTGACAATTTTAATGTACTACATACTGTTTGGTCAATTTTTTGCTTTTATCACTAGTTTTCCTGAATTTGACATTTTCAGATTATCGCTTCGCTCCTCTAATACAATTCATTATACTTGTCCGGAAAAGCTATACAGCTTAACAAAGCGACATGTAGACTGTACCCATTTGAAATTTTGGTTAAAGGTGACTTGGCATAATCACAACAAATCCACAGTGATTTACACGCCAGTCCATTTTCCCTATTCAGTATAACCGAGTGTGTTTCGTAGTCTGCATAGAATGATCATAAAATTGCAGGGGAAACTTCAGGACACTTTACTGCTGTGGCTGCCTTGAGCTAAGCTCTAGTCGGCTGTAAATCCAAGCACACAGCTGCAGATCGCCAAACTCTAGATCTGACGCCTCCACCTGCGGCATCTTCATTGGACATATCACCATATTTTCTACCAGAAATGCTGTTATTCAATACCTACATACATTCAAGTTTATAAATGAAAATAGTATCGTTTTATTGTAGTATCCTCAAGTTTCTTGTTGTTGTTGTTGTTAGGGTAATGTTTGTTATTGGAAACAATTACTATCTAGCTGGTAGTACAAGCTGACTGGTAACAACAAAACATAGAATAATTAGTCAAGACCAGTCAACCCTCATCACAGTAAGCTTACTCATACAGTAGTCATATCGTATCCGGCAGTGGTGTTATTGATTGTTGTGAGAAACGGCAATGTCACGACGAATTCGCAGAAATTTGTCAAATTAATCAAATTTACACAGATATGTCGTTAGACCAAATTGAATGTTGTTTTGCGAGAGGGTGGATGGTGTTCGGACTGAAACCAATTTCATCAATCACTAACAGGAAAAGTAGCAAAAGTTAAATAGACACAACAGAAACTTGCGCGACTTCAGCTACTCAAGATCTGTATACCTATAAAGTTTGCCTTAATGGCAATTTTTTAAATATTATTTATCATTTGAACTATTTTATACGTAACGTCTGTAAACAAATTACAGTCGGCAACTCTCAAGGTAAAACGAATGAATCCGGGTGGCCCGATCAATTGCCATTCTACTCCTTCAGGCCCATCACGTTTATTATTAAAACAATCTCACTACAACCCCCACCGTCACGACATAAGCCTAATTGCCATCTGCCATAAAACTCCAACGCCAAGTTAAATAAAAATTTCAGTTTCTCTCTTTCTCATTTTCTGCCCTCTCTACGTATATGCCTAGTGGTATAGTGAATATTCTTTTTGGTGCTATCGTTGAAAAACTCGCAAAATTCTAGCATGATGTCAGGCAAGGAAAAAGGGGCAAAACTTTTATAGGACAACCAACCGGGGAATGCCTAGCCCATTTAGTTGAGACGGAAGGGGTTACAGTAGATTCTTTAGGGAATGTTCTCATTCGAACTTCTCCTCGTTCCAAACTCGTCCGGAACGAGGACTCATTAAAACGGCCGACTGCATCAACAGCTTCAATTCATTTAAGATTGTGCACCCTTGTATTGATGTGTTTCACCGGAACGAAGCCAATTTTGTGACAAAGTTGCAAATAGGGACGTAAACTTAATGAAACAGAGTCATTCCGGCAAAAGTGCAATCAATTGGATGCTGTTTCAATGTTGTACATGCAAACAGAAGGCACTATGATGAACAGTCATTCGATGCAGGTGAGGAAGAACTTGAAACACTTAATAACTTTATATGAGAACCTAAATGGGTAATTTATATGCACTTTTCATTACGAAAAGATTTACACCAGCGCAGATGTAGCTATATGGAAACATGGAGTTTTACACAAGTTTTGCTACAGTTCTGTAGAAATATGACATGATGTTTGATGAGATTTTTTTGATGTTTTCACCAAGATGCGGTAAATTTGGGACTGATAAGGCGGACGTCCCTCTATATCGGAGCTATTAGTTAAAAAACGGACAGCCTAGGGCCGTGATTTATCAGCTGTCCTGTGCGGCGTTACAGAACACCAATCATGATGTCCTGGATATGAAAGAAAAACAAAATTCGTTTTGCACTCACACATAGAGAAAAACAACTACGATTGTTTGTTCCCTGTCATATTAGTAGAATGGAAGAGAGGATGCTTGGAAGGAAAGAAGGATCTTTCATAGACAGCCAACATTTATTTAGTTGGATTTGTCTTATTTCCATTTTAAATTTTGTTTTTAGTATTCTGTTTTTTTCCTGGATTTTTGTACGAGTTTTTCACTGAGTTAGTGAACAATAGAGGACAGTGAACAGTACTAGACCATACTGAATAGATTAACAGGCCAGTATTGTTTCCAGTTGGCATGACATCAAAGATAACACCTGTAGTCTGTTATAAACATCATTTATGGTTGACTGGTTCTGTTTGATATTTGCATGAAACTCGGAGTTTATAGAAAAAAAAATATAAAAAATAATACCGCGGATTTTTTTATGAATGCGTCAATACTACAATGTTTTTGCTGGTGTATTATTTATGACGCAAAATAGAGATCTAGTGGTGTGAAGTATTTGTTTTTGGTGAAATTTGGTGTTAGTGTCGACAAGAAAAAAAATTGTCACCAAGGGATATGTGTGGAGGTATCGTCCATCGTCTCCGAAGCGCCCATAAGGGATAGGTGGACGATTTGTAATGCTTACCCAGCTGTACACACGGCAGGAGAAGGTGACATGCTTTCCACTCGGGCGCAATACAAATGTTCCACGTCCCACTAGTGTCACATTATAATAGTGAGTTGTACCAGGAATTTATGGAGCCATTTGTAAAAAGGACTGTATTTATACGAGTGAGTAAAGTGAAACAAACCGTCCCCGCTATGCGAAAAGTAATCGTTTTTATGTTGTGTGTATATATGGCCGAAACATGTTGAAGATAGATACTCACATCCAGAGACGAACATATAATTTTTAACAACTCATCATAAGACAATTTATTTCAATATTATGCTGGGAATTTTTCTAGTTCACTAGTAAAACTAGTGGAATTGAAAGAGTGGAGAAAATTTATTAATCAGTGGACGTTTTTGATGGAATTGGAAGGAAAGAAGGCATGCTTTGTTTGCCTTTAATTCAATAGACAATAATTCGAACAATTCAAACGTTGAGTTGTGGATTGCTCTCAATTTGTGGAATTCATCTCCCCAAAGGTCCATTCCTGGACTTGAGCATTACTCTTCCATGGTATAACATAATCAATAAAACTTAATCTATTAGTAATTTCAAATATAGACAGTAAAAAAGTACAAATCGAGTTTTTTCATTGAATATTTTAAGATCTGTTCCCAAGGGGGCAAAATAGTCTTATATATTACTACTAGTTATGTTAAAATAGATTTATATTTTAATAAAAACTAGCTGTTGCAATTGACAGAAATTCAATTTACTGGAAATTGTTTAGTATGGTCGACACAACAAAAATATCACTTCAGCTGTCTAAACATATAAATAGCTGTTATATAAGACAGTTTCATTTCTGAATCATATTTGTGTTTGTGTAGACAGAACTGAAGCATAGCGTGAAAGAGATAGTTTAACAAAGCTCTACTGATAATACAGGCATATACACATGTTCAAAATGGCAGAAAATCATATGATAGCGTCAAATATTTCCCATTATATGCTGGTAAATTTAAAAAATAATAAGTTAAAGCTTTCATTTTTCATTGATATTAGCATCACTATCACATCGATCTATATCCAAATCAAAGACATCGGCTGCATCTAGACTTTGGTGATAATGGAATCCTGGATGCATTCCTATCCCGGACCTCCGATGTTTGCAGTCAAGTATCCTGGTTAAGTTTGAATAGATTGTCAGTGTTGAATGTAAATGGTTGAATTAAAATTATGCAAATTTCTGAGTCGTTCTCAAACAGTTAACGTTTTCTATTCATGCTCTATTAGTTCTTTGAACCGATAAACATGAATGCACACCTACATAACGATCAGATTTTCAATTAGATTTTTATTTTTGATGTTTTTCAATCTAATTAAAGCTGCACAATAATTACAATCAATTAAAGCCAATTTTTTTCACAACTAAATAGTAATCATTGAATCAAAGATTTACATTGAAAAGTCTTGACTACACTTGTAAGCAAAAAATTGGGAAAAAACCCTTGAAAGGCAATTTCAAAACTAAGCAAACAAGTTTACATTTCACGTTATTAATAATTTTATAGAAAGGCTGAAACTATATTTAACTAGAGTTGTTTGTTTTCTGTATGTACCTTACCGTCTCCGTATAATAATGTGAAAACTGTATAATACCATTAATGCTATCAATCAACTTTCTAAATTATTAGTAATTTGTTGGTTTCGTGGGTGTAATAGAAAGAGTCCTATTGGATGCTTACATCCTCTCGTTGGCCGACTGGGAAATGCTTTACAAGGCGGTAAGCTTTGCGCCTTCTCTCTATCATTACAGGATGATCAATCAAAGTCGTGCAGTAGTGTTCTGTGTCGTCTTCTTCTGGTCACTTTTTCTTTACAGGTTGCACTGATTGAGTATGGCTGAAAAACAGCCCACGGCTACACTAAAACCTTCATACGCACACACACAGATAAACTATCTAGCTGAAATTAAGGGCTTCAGGGAGAATGCCCAGGTTTTAGCGAGATTAACTTTTGTAGACAATTTTCTCGTGTGTCTCAACCATTTTAATTAACAAATTGAATAAATTTTTGTAGAAAGATTGTAATAAAAAACAGAAAAGTTACTACTTTTAAACGTAAAAGAATAAAATTTAATGAGTTGCACGGTATGAAGGTAAACTAAAAAAAGAACTGCTAAACTCGACCAACTTCCTTAAACACTTGTTAAAATTCATAAACTTTATGTTGAAATGAATTTTAATGTGGTTACTTTAAGAGTTTTCTTTATTCAGCTACCGCGTTGCTATAATAAGCAAACTAATTTACTCCAGGAGCAGGACTAAGTAACACTGTAGCAGGTGCTTGAATATTACTCAATTGAATATAATTGTTTCATTCAGTCGATTGTTTTATACTTTATATATCTTTATATATGTTTTTCTCTATTTTCGTATATTTTTCCAGGAAAACAAAAGGAAAAACTGATATGCTACCAATCATCCGAAACATATTTGGGGGATGCGATAACGAAAATTGGTTTGTTTTTGATGTTTACAGGCCTTAGGTAATTTTGTTCTGCACGTGTCGTGATCGGGAATCAATAGATTGCGTCCGTTTGATATCTTGGACTTTTACGCACGGCCAGCATTTTCGTAGAATCCCAGAGGTAGATTCACAATACTGCTCAATTCAGATTTTGGTCAAATATTCATTTGGCATAAAATTTCATTGG
>JAZBHA010000095.1:117292-134463 GCA_037464855.1 Iselma pallidipennis | reverse complement strand
GTAGAATTTTTCATGGAAAAACAAGAAGAATGTGCAAAGTACTTGTATTGCCTCGAAGTGTATACGTTTAACAACAACAACAACAACAACACAAAAAGCCTGTTAAATTTAGATAAACCATCATCTTGGTATATACGGAAGACTGGAATAAACAAATGATTCACACCAATGTTGAAAGGATGGTTCAATTATTGCAACTTGCTGAGAAATGGCTTTATAAACATTAATGTATAGTTGGAACCAATTATTGTCTGTTTTATAAATATACGTTTTTCTCAATATTCCTATACGAATTTTGTTAATAAAACTATATAAATAAATAATTAAATATACGTACCTGAAGGCGTTGAAGATGGTCAGTTGTTATTATTAATTGAAATAAGAACGAAACACAAACCGAACGTAATATATTATTATTATGCATATTATTTCACATCATCATATGATTTGAATTCATTTACATATTGCGATTTTTTCGATGGAATTATTTGAAGGTTTTATGTTTAAAGCAAAAAGAAGAATTAAATAAATAAATAAACAATCATCAAAGTTATTGAAACCACTCTACTACTACATATCGGTCACGAACTGAAACTGAAAATGTAAACAGAAAAATTAAACAACATGCCTCATGCTGTCAGAGTCAGAGTACTAATAAAAAAACGTTGAATATTTACGTAAGTTGAGCTACTGACTTACAGATGGCGCTGCAAAGAATGTGCTTAAATTCAAATATTCTCCAGCTTATGTTGGAGTTATTTTTAAATTATGCTATTCGTTTAACATTCTAGATGTTTTTTAGTTAGAAATGTGCACATTTTGGAACAATTTCAGTGGGCCAAATACAGTTATATACAATAAATAACTATAGATGTCGCTGTAAAGGGGCTGTCTGTCAATTTAAAAATGACATCCACCTGTGATCTAATCGTAGCTCTAATCCCAATGTTGCCATATAATATTACCCTGAGTTGAGATTCAAAGAAATTGGATTTAATACAATCTTGTTAATATAATCTATTTATAATTTGATTAAGGTAACATTTCTCTCACGTGTGTTGTAAGGATGGTGCGCAAAAAGAACGCGGCCCCCATACAATCCGATTTCACTATGTTCGCTATTTGAGAATTGTTCCATTTTTAATTAATATGAATTAATATCGTCCATTTCAACTTTAACAGATTTGAATACGCTATGTCTAACAGTGCTCTCCCGTAGTTTTGTACCAAAAATGTTGAAATTTGTCACTAGAGGCTCTAATAATACTAAAAATACGCACCATCCCGCATCCCTATTGTATATCCTTAAGGGAGTCTGCAAATGAATAAGGTCATTAATCAGATTTGTTGTTTGTTATTGCTTGTTTCCAAGCATCCACCCATTTACCTTCTTGGGTCGCAAATCTCATTGTCAGTGTTGTTAATTTCCGTAAAGACAACGAAAAATCGCATTGGTGTGAAGAGGACTTAAAAATCTGTCTTTACTTACATTACAAGAAACATTAGAAACATGGCAACTCCGGTTGAAGCTACAATTAGTCGTACAACATAACCTAAAAATATTATTCTGACGTTTGATGTTTGAGGTTAGAATTTTTTTTTAATATTTTTTCTATACTATTTATTCTAATTAATTAAAAATGAGTGGTCGATATTATTGTGATTACTGTGATAAAATGTTTATTGATGATTTAGATGCACGTAAAAAACATCTACAAAGTTCTTATCATATAAGACTTAGAAATATTCATTATGAAAATTATAGAGGTTAGTTTTTGAAGAGTTTATGTTTTAATTTTTTTATTAATAATTACAATTTATTTGATAGATCCTCGTGTTATCTTGAAAGAAGAATGTGAAAAAACACCATGTCGTCGATTCCTAGTCAATGGTACATGCCAATTTGCTGGAATGTGTAAATATACTCATTATACACCGGAACAATTATGGGACATCAAACAACAATGTAATAATTAACTTTGTATTAATGTAGTTAATGTTTTGTTGGTATTTTAATTAATTTTAATTATAGTGGAATATCAGGAACGTAATAGACAAGTTAAAGTACCAACAGTTGAATCATGGTTGCATAAATACTATGAAAAACATAATAAAGAAAATACAGATGTCGTGCATATACCATGGACGTATCCAGAACATTTAGAAACTAGAATAGATTTACCACCTTCTGTACGTAAATTGAATCCAGAACAATTTCCACAGGTAGATTTTGGAGAATGGGGCAAGTAGTTTTTGAAATCCAACAACAAACAAAGTGGTAAAAATCATGTACTTTTAATCGGCTGGGTTTCTTTTGTATTTAGTTGGTTACGAATTGCATTGTTTTCAATCTTGTGGTAATTATACCAATTTGTGCTCGTACGGTAACGAAATCGAAAAGATAAAATAAAATACTTTTTTCGACAGAAAGTCTTCATATTACCCAACAATCTATTAGAACCACATCAATACGATAAGAATCAATGCTAAGAGACCCATGAAAACATTTACAAAATTAAATCAATAATTCAATGTGTCTCAGACAGCTCATCA
Organism: Iselma pallidipennis; assembly: GCA_037464855.1. Classification (NCBI taxonomy): domain Eukaryota; kingdom Metazoa; phylum Arthropoda; class Insecta; order Coleoptera; family Meloidae; genus Iselma; species Iselma pallidipennis. The sequence goes on along the minus strand of JAZBHA010000095.1, from coordinate 131,910 downwards.
ACGCGGAAAAGACAACACAATTAAAATGAATTACAAAATGTGGGTTGAGTTTATTGATTAAGCTGTAATGGTGGTAGCAAAAATATTTACGTTTTTTTTTACATATATGTATACTAGATCCCTTAATTTGTTACGAGACTCGGTTTTCTATTATTCACTTTGATCTATATTCTCATTAACGTTCAACGTTCCGTTATCTCTGACATCCTTTATGTCTATATTTATTACATTATTTATTTAAAACAGGCTTTTATCCCTAATCTCTTCCAGGCAGTTTTCACAATTTGCTTAATTTGAATTTCTGTATATAGTGTCGGACCGTGATTTTTAGAGAGTTAGAACTAAATACAATTTGAGCGCCCTATCAGATACTGATAGACTCTACTGAATACCATTTAGCGTTTTTTCAATTTCGGAGCCTCCCCCGGTGACGTTGTTAGTACAAGAAATCAACCCTGCAGTGGTGGCTCTTTGTTTTGTCGCCAGTTAGGCCGTCTATTTTGTATAACAGTGGGGTGTTTTTATACCCCATGCGACTACTAAAGGGTTGAAAAAATGGTCTGAATTATAATTTATTACATCTTCTGTCTGATTTTTATTATTTATTAGAATTAAACAACACATACAATATAATTATAATAATATTGCTTAATATAACTTAAAATGTGAATTTTAATATACCTCTACATCTATTCACAAAAAAAAATAGTAATTCTACCATGTAAATGTGATAAAATATTATTAATAAATGTATGGCGTGAAATAAAAATAAAGCAAAATTTCATTTTCATATTATTTTTTCCAACTCTACAACCAACCATCTACAAATATATAAATTTAAAGAACTGGAATTACATTTCTTTCTACGGAAATACTGGAAATTTTTGATTTATTTATAATAATAATAATCCATAACATGTTAAATAATTTCCAGAAAAATATCACAAATTTTCAAAAAAATATTGATTGAATGAAAATTTCCAAAAAACACCCTGTGAAGATAAAAGTTGGAACGTAAATTTGAATATTTTTATTTACAATATACGACAAATATAAAACTTGTTATCACTATTGTATAGTAGTTTTTGGGCATTGGGTAGGTAGGTATATTTAAAGCTTTTATTCAATTTCATATCGGAGATCATTAGACAACGCACAAGAAAAAAAGAGGAAAGAATTCCTTTATTTAGGTAATATTATTGGAATTTGGAATAATTTACATAATAATCTAAATCGAAATAATAACAACAATTATTATTATTATTGACTCAACTATCTATATTAATTAATTGCCAACAAATTCTCAACAAATAATTATTGATAATAAAATTATTGCGGAATGAATAAATTTGTTAATTATGTATTATTATTGTGTCTGTTTTTGTCTTTTAAATAAATTCTTTAAAAACACAAAAACAATCCTGTTTATTTTTAAAATATTTACGGTAAAAGTTAAAAATATAGAATAGAATCACATTATGTATTTCATTAATAAATATGAAAAGCTTCTCATTTTTTTTTGGTTTTTCTTTATAAATTATTTTTTATTAGTTGGTTCAGGTTCAGGCTCATTTTCTTTACGAACCATATGCCCCCGGAATGATGCCTGTATTTTAACTGCGGCTTTATTCAGATCAGGATCACTTAAATCTATATCCAGTTCCTCGGCATTTTCCTGAAAAGAATCGAAAACAACGTATATGTATAGAACAAGCCGGGGCAAACTGCTAATGGAAACTGTTGTGATTGATGAGCAAATCTTTAACAACCTGTTGCCCCCCAACTACCAGCAAATTACTGATATTATCATAAAATATACAAATACATTAACCTTTACCGGATTGGACCTTTAATAAAAGTTCAAAGCCAGTAAAAATAGCGGCAAAAAAACAATACCTAAAATATCATTTATATTTTAAGTATTAGTTCCTTTGAAATTTGTCGAGCATCTCGACATTCACCACAGTTTCCTAGACGACTAATAGAAGTTCAAGAGGTGAAACTTTGAAAAATACTTGGATTATTAACGGTGAAATTTCATTTAAACGAGACGTTACCTGATTCTTTTTATCTTTGGTGTCTTCCTCCTTTTTCTCCATTTGTTTTCTTATCATATGACCACGGAACGAAGCTTGGATTTTGGTTGCAGCACTACAAAGTTCTGTAACAACAATGGTTGATATTTTTTGTTTGTTTGTAATTCAACTAGAAACTATCCCCTGTGATACGGTCACATCCAATCCAGCTAGTTTATTGATTACTACTACTGACTACCTCAATTTCGTACACCTGATAATTTTCCTGTACGTACGTTCCCATTTCGTAGAACATTTAATTAATTAGAATAACCGTCCGATTCGATTGTTATCGACAAATAAATAACAAATGGGGGGAATGTTATTGGAAAAACTTAAACACAATTCGGTTCTTATCAGTTATATCTTGAAGAATAATCGATTCAAACACTGATCAATTTGTTTGATAATAACTATCCACTTATCAATTTGATGGTATTTAAAATTCCACCCACCCAAAAAAACCGGATTATTGGTAAACGATACCCATCCGGGTAAATTTCCACTTCATTAGTGACCCATGATTTTAATTAAATAATATTGGATAAAGCCAATTTCGTTATATTCTAAATGTTGATTTATCTATATTTAGTCTCATAATGAAACACAATTTGACTTGTAAATGAAGTAATAGATTTATCTAATTACTGGCTTTCATGGCTTGTATTATTTATTAGAAGATTTGAGAACGAACATCAATATGAAGAAAATTCCTGCTAGAGTTTATATAAACTTCAAGTCAACTTGAATCCAATTCGGCCTAGAAAAGTCGCCCTTTTTCGCTTAAAAATATGGAATTTATTTGTCACATAAATCATCCTCGGGCAAGTTTCATTTGCAGTTTAACTTAAAAGAAAAAGATCTTTCGATAAACCGCCACCAGAGAAAAAAGGGAAACTTTATTAATCAATGTCACGTATCTACCAGTGACAATTCGATCATTCGTCTTCATTTAATTACATTATTAACAGTTGAAAAAATGTAAAAGATCTCTATGAAATTTCTCCGGTATTTTCATGTTGATCTTAGGCAAAATTTAATGAACCACCAACCACCAACCATCAAGTTGGATGCTTTTGTTTATGGAAAATAAAAATGATGTGAATGGTGGTAGGTAGGAACGTTTTATCATGTTGACGTTGTCAATTTTTCTTCCAGTCCGTATTCTCTTTTCGTTTTGTCTAAATGTTCGTGGTTTGTTGTGATGGTGGTGAATAGGGATGAAGGTAGCAGTGACCTAATTTCGTATATACCTACACCCTCTACTATTTATTTTAATTAATTAAATCGCTGCAAATATCGTAACTGCGTTCCAGTCGTAGAATAGAAAATATATGTATCTGCTATATACATACATTCACCGGTTTCTATCCGATAGAGAAAAATAAATTCAAGAGGAGAATTATAACAGAAATAAGTCCTTATTGGAAATTCTCAATTCTACTACCTACACGAATATCCTATTTGAAAGAACGTTTGTTCGACAAGGAACATAAATACAAAATCCCGATTCTATTCGTTTGATATTTTTCCAATTTTTACCAATATTTCTTTTGATTATTCTATTTTGTTATTACTACTATTATTATTAATTTGATTGGATATTCCCATCAGTTTGGAGCAATAGGACCGGTTTCGCCCTAAGCGGCTGACGATACTCTCGGCCGAAACTAGTCCACCAACCTATAGACGTCGTTGCTTCATATTATTATTAATTTAGATTTTAGAGGGCGGCATAGAGGGAGACTTGATAGAAAATATGTAGAAATGGATTGATAAAGGAGACTTTCCAAAGTAATTTGCTTGTCGTGTTACAAAAAATCATTACTTACCATTGGTTTTGATGGAAATCGTTTAAAAAATGCTTAATTTAGAACAGAAAAACGAATGTGTAGAAGAACGTGATCCAGAGCGTTTTTTATTCGTTTCATTACAAGATTAGCCGAATGAAAGTGTTAATCCACAGAAACCAAAAAAGTGAACGATAACAAGATGAGACGCTAAAAAACAGGAAAAATTGCAAAAATCTAACAACTTTCGTTGGAAATGGAAATTTTCCACACAAGAATTCGAAAAAGTGACGGAAATATGTTAAAAATGGAATATTATCTAATGAATATGAACCTCTTTATATCAAGCCGCCGTAATAAACAACAATAAATAGCGATGAATAATAACGAACGAGATAATAATGCAATGGAATAAAAATCGTCTGACCATGAATCGATTTAGATATATATCAAATAAATAGGAAAAAGTTTTAATCTTCCGGGATAAATCAATGGACTCTGAACGAAAACTTTCCTTTATGGCACGTTTCTTTCTCTTTTATCAACAATATAGCATTTTTCTAAATTTGATTTTACCCCGGAGTTCTCTCTTCTGACATTTCAAAAAATCAATAAAAGTAGTTCCTGATTGTTGCTGGTGCGGGTGATGATAATGATAACAGACGCGACCTATTTATCACATACACGTGTTCTATAAATAACCAGTCGTGTCTTATTAAAGTTTAAAAATTTATAAGTACAATTAGAACAGCACTTTGCCAGAAATTTAATCCAGATAAAGTAGAATTAAAAATTCAACAACAACATCCCAACCAAAACTACAAACACATATAGGTATAGGTATACACACAGTTATATCTCTAACCTGTGTCGTCAGATCGAAATTCCGTTTGTAGTTGTTCAGGTGTTGGTTCTGTTTCTTCCTGTTTATTAGGTTGTTTCATACTCTGCCTAGCTTTATGTCCTCTAAAAGCTGCTTGAATTTTTGTTGCAGCACCTTCTTCACGACCTGTTTCACCACAAATGTCTTCGTTAATTTTCTGTGAATTATCTTCTGTATTATTCGTCGATAGTGCTGTGCCGTTCGATGTTACCGCTTTTGCAGATGTTGACCTATTATCACCAGTATCTGAGCAAAAAGAAATTGTTACACGATGGAAGTTTATTACGGTCTAATTAATTCAGAAGTTTTATATCTCGTAGAAATGTACAACACAAAATGAATATTATCATTAGCTATGGAAATTGGTCCTTTTCTCGTTGGTATTCAATTAACTCACAATATTAAGAGCTCTTCTATAATAAAGCAGAAATTTGGTCGAAATGCATTCACTCAATCACATACAAACAGATCGAAATTTATAAAAGAATAAAAACCATAGGGTGGAAATCAAGCTATTACAATTCATACCATTTTCCTCTCTTGTTCTCGTTTCTATAACGGTAGTCATTCGGAAAAAATATAAACCCTTTGAAATGTAATGCATGTTAAGTAGTTCGTGGTTATAAATATTAACGAACACTTTCGTTTTAATATAAAAATTTCTCAATAAATTTCGTATAGTAATGTAGAAGATTTGAATGAAACCGGATGAAAAGACGCATTTGGCCCGTGAACATGATGATAAATAACATTGATGAAGGGTCTAAGAAACTTGCAAAATAGATGTTCAGCAAGATGAATAGGATAGGTGAAGGACTAGATGAAGGAGAATTGGAGAAGTACTCGTTAGGAAAATCCTGTCTGATAATAATAAGTAAAATAAATCATAGTTAATATGGATGATAAATGTAGCGATTACGTTTTAATTTTTCAAAAAATTTCCGACGTAAAATAAGAAAAATTACTATCAAATCTCACAATCAAATAAAATGATAAATTGTATATAAACAGTTTGATCTGACAGTTATTAATTTATCAATTCTATTTCTTCGTCTGCCCTTTTTTTATATTTTCCACAAGAAACAGGTATTAATTTTGATTAGTAACATAATCGAATCCAGTTGGATTCCTATTGAAATCAAGCTATCATTAACTTTGAATAGATGATGAACTATATAGGTGTTGTTATTTAGTTTAACAATAGCTGAAAAAAAAAACAAGGTCAAAGTTAAATTCGTATTAGTTATCCTGACGATCGAACCGCCCCAGGTTCTAGTCCTGCTCCAGTTTCTGATTATATGGATGAGATTGACGTCATTACATGCAACTATAATAGTCAATTTATCTACAAATAGGACTAAATAACAATTTAGCCTGTTTTTTTTTTGTATCGAAAAATCGATTTTTTTTTATTGGATATAATCATAAATATAACAAGAAATTAAATTAGAAAAACCGTGTCAGAACGAGATACAAATAAAAGCTGTAATTTTATTTTCCCGTTCTTTAGAGAAATTGAAGCTGGAAAATACTTATTTTGATGGTTGTGCCACTAGAACGACCCATTGCTAATAAAAATATTGCTCATTCTACAACTATCCCTCGAGGAAATACGATGTTGGATGAATATACTACTTTAGTCGTCAGTATTTTCAGCTTTGTCGCCGTTGGCTTCCATTTCCAGTTGACTTAATAAAGACAAATAAGGCGTCATCATCAATTTCGCTTGAATTAAGAAAGAACGAAGAAAGAACAAGAATTCCTCAAATTATTCATAAATTTCCTGACCTACATTATTTTTTTTCATATATTTTCTCTATCATATTTAGTTGAAAGCGACAAAACAGTGGACAGGACAAGGATATAAGGACCAATACTGGATGAAATGGTATTTGCAATATCATCGCTTGGCCTATTTAGTACAAGATATGGTATTGGATGTTTTCCAGAAAAAAATCCATTCCAGAAATAGTTTACAATCTTGTTTTTCTTTGCCTTAGTCCTTCGTGCAGGGCTGGCGCTAGCGTATTGGCTCGCTACACCCTACTAAAATACAGTTCCGACGATTTGTCTAGGCGAGAGTTGACGTAGATGGTAGATGGTAATGTACTAACAGAGAATGGGCGTATGTTTTTGCCTTCTTTTAACAAATAAGAGATGCTAGCCATGCTAGGGTAACATCATTGCCGTTGTACTACCATTCAAGTTTTTTTGTAGGCGGTACTGGTAGTTTGTCTATTCCATTGCGCATCCAAGGCTCTTGCCTTGGTGAATTGTCCCAACTGTACCTAGTTCTATTGTGTGTTCTTTAGAAAAGTTTGTTTTTTGTTTTCGTTTTTGACAACCCCGTATGTTAGCGCCCATCTACCTTGCTTACCGTATTACACCGGCCCTGCTTTGTGATGTATTGTTCCAACGTTTTGTTTGTATTTGTTCCCCAGTTAATAATTCGTTGTCATTATACGATCGTGTATTTTTTTCAGATAATAATGTAAAATAAATGGATCAATAATCTAAACCACTCGATTTCGTGTCTATATATATTTTTAAAAGACTAATAATCATATTAACAAGCCTGGCCAACCAAATTGGTTGTGGAAGTTTCTACATAAATTATAAAACTTTTCATTCGTTGGGTCTATTCGTGAATTTTTTAACAAAAAAATCGGGTTGTTTTTGCGGAAAGTTCATTTAAAAAAATCTTTATTTTAGAATTTTCAAAGATATCGAATTGTGTTTGTGTACGGGGGAGAACTGAATTGATAATGGGAACTGTTACATAATTTATGGGATGTTTGAATTTTTCAACGAAAAATGTCGCATTTCTGTAGGATTCCCACTAGAACACTTTTTTTGTAATTTTCAAAGAAACTATAATTTAATCAATGACACAAATATCCAGTTAAAAACCATCTAGTTTCGTGTTGTTCTATTTGAAAATTTAGCACAAATTCAAAAGCTTTCTAATCGAAAATGTTGGTGAAACGAAATTACAACTGGGCGATATGTGTATGAAAAGTTGTTAAATCAGTCGATATTATAATTTAGGCCGAATTTAAGAAAAACCTCCTCTATTATTTTCCGATTCTTATCTTTATTGATTTTCTAACATACCCGTGCTATTTTAACACGATAGGAAGTAATTAAAATGAACTTAACACATACTTTTTGTTTGTTCTTGATTTATCTTTGTATTTTTTAATATTTACCGATTGCAAATTAAATCATAAACTACTATTGTCTGTTCTAATTGGAATTTATTTGATTTAAATTGAGCGACTAAATATAAAACTTAATCGTGTAGCCATATAATTCGAAAAATGTAATAAAAAAAGCAATTCTATTCGTACGTTTATTTTATTTTTTCAGGTCAATTTCTTGAACTGTGTAGAGTTTAGCAATCAAGAATATGAATTCATAATTTTCCATTCGTTGATGAAATTATTTCATCAAAGAAGAATTTCGAAATATAATTGAAAAAATTGATGAAATTCCGTAATTTTCAGTAAAGTATTTTGTTATTATCTAACCGAAAATCCTTTAACATCCCCCACATTGCTGAATCGGGTAAATTCAATTAACCTGAAGGATCTCTATTGATCTCTCTAATTATAGATGCGAGTTTATTAGTGATGATAACAAAATCATCAGTGTGTATATGTGTGTGTGTATTATTATATCTAATACATATATAATTTAAAACTCACCTGCTTATCAACACCTTTCCAGATCGTGACTAGGACTGAACCTTTCACGTGCGAATTTATTCCGCTATATGGCAAAATTTCCAGTTTACCCTCACATTTATATATATACACACATACATATACACATAGTAAAGGGAAAATATTGTCTGTTATAAGCTACGATATACGTTTAGAAGCTTTCACTGAAGGGAAACAGCAAGCTTTATTATAGCAAAGGTATGTCGTGTTTCATATAGTTTGTAGCAGCGATAGAGCTTTCGTTTATAGTCGCAACAAATCGTTACAAAGGATAACAGGAAAATGGCCAATTTTTTTCGGGTTGGATATCTTTTTTATCATTTAGTAGTTGTAAATTAAAGCTATTCAATATAAAATTAACACAATGCGGGTTGGTGTTTTTTTTTCGGCGCAGTTGATTGGATAAAACGAATTTTTCTACAAACTGTATTGCAGTTAAACGATTACATGATCCTGAAACGATAGAAGGCTACTGAAAGCTTGTTCAGTGTTTGTTGTCTCTTGTAAATATTTAGATTGATGTAAAAAAATAAGATAAATGAAGGAAATATACGATATTTTAACGACAAACTTGACCCTTCGGAGACAATTTTCCCACGAGCTTCAATTACTTGCTGCCCGTCAATTTTTTTTTGATTTCATTATAACAAATGTTAAGGAAATGAAATTGTATCTTTGGTAAAATTATTTTCTGTTTATTGTGGAAAATTTATTGTAAACGATAAGAGAAAAATTTTGATTTACAACAAAAATTCCCCGACTAATTAATCGTTCATTAATTAATAATAATGACCAAAAAAATATCCTCATACTTAATATAATGATTAAATTCGTCTTTTTCTAGGCAAATCACGTGTTTTTGATAAATTAGCTTGAATATCTTGTTATTCAACTAAATATTTAGTTAGATTATATCGAAATTTCTATTAAAAATTTACATGTAACTTATATAGTTTGAATAGTAAATGGACCTGTTTCAAAGATCGATTTCTAGTTCGAATATTTGCCTGTTACAGGCCGGTATAGAAGAAAAAGCTGAGGAAAATCCAAACTGAACTATTTATAACACTACCACCTGACAACGGACCTTTAGAAAAAACATATCACTTTTATCCTTAAGGGGACAAAAAAAAGTATTCAAATCATGAAACTTTTACAAATATCCGAAAATTCCATTTGAAAAACACCTGAAGATTCTCTCTATGAAAAATTCACATTCTTTTGAATAATTTTCTCTCTCCCCAAAAAAACAAAACAAAAAAAACATGAGAAGAAAGGATACTCCACTCCCTATTCCTATTGATTTGGGATTAAAGTTAATTTCTGGAATCGATAAAAATAGGCTAGTCATAGGATTCTGAAATAGGGCACTATCAATCTATTTAAAATCATTCAAGTATCTACTACATGGAAATTTAATTGGAAAGCAAACTTTCTGAGGAGAATGTTGAAATCATCACGTTATTCAAGAAAATTAGGACTTTAATTAAACGTGACGTGTACACAAACGACGGGATTACAAAGGGGCGATTAATTTATTTATTAAAATGGAGAAATTTAAAGCAAGTCTTCTTGTTATTACTATTATTATTATTATNCTATTTAAAAAAATGCAACTAGAAACAGAAAAAATTGGGCAAAAATAGTAGGTATTGTTGTAATTTGTATTCCAGTCACGAAAATGACATTGAAACGAATAAAATAAAATATAAAAAGGGAACAACGAATAATAGGCAATTATTTATTAAAATATCACATAATCGAACAGCAAATTAAAAAAAATTACTTACTTTTCTTTTCTAATAAATATCGATATAAAGCTAATTTTCTAACTAAAACTACAACTAATTATTATTAGCGTTATTATTGTTATTATTTTATCAGGATTTACATTTAATCTATTCGTTCCATATTCTATAATAAAACTGGCGAGATATAGAATTTATAAAGAGATAGACTTTATTGTATGTAGATATAGGAATATATGTGTATAAACAAGGGGTGGTTACTACTACCCCATTCAAATTTTCACGAGTTTGCGCTTTTTCAATTTTTCTGATGAATCATCAGGTTATTTCCGGCTTTCCCAATTATTATATAAGGAAATTATGTTGATTTCCATTCAAAGACGGTATGTAAAGCAAAAAAAAAATTATTAACAGGATATTAACAAAAGGTATGTGCAAATATTTTCGACATATTTAAATCAATAGCGTCGTGACGCTTCAACGTAGGGTGAAATTCAGGGTTGTTCATCTATAATGTTGGCAACAGTTTCCAGCTTTTCGTTTTTTAATAAATAAAATGGACATTTTGTAAGATTTCAATTAAATAAAACGTTATGCGTAAATTTTAAGAAAATATGCCAATAAATTGAATTAAATTAATTAAATTATTGCGGGCAACCGTAACTTTATTATAGATAATTGTGGTATTTTGCAGTTGCTAATATATTTCTATGCTTTAGACCAGACAGTAACTCTACCGCCAGTTCTGTCGACATCTGCCAAGCCAGCGGGACTTATGTTCGATCAACTGTCTTATCAGACCAGACGGTCATTGATTATTGAAAATTGTGAAAGATATCCAGATACTTAGAAGAAAACAAGGAAAAGCATAAAAAGAAACTATTAGAGTAACATTTCCCTTTCAAAACCGGTAGATTTTATGCCAGGAAACCAATTATTATTGTTGGCGGCGAACTGGTGCTGCCACAACGACATTTACTAGCAAGACAGTGCTGTCTCGACAGTAACAGTGTTACTGTCGCGTGTAAACTCGCAGTAATCATTGTAAAAACTCAATGGAGACTTGTATCCTGAGAAATATGATAATTTTTGAATTCTAGTCAGATCTAGAGCTTATCTAAATTATATTAATGTAAAACTGTAATCGAGCAATAGCTTTTTTTTGGATTCTTTTTGATAAGAGATAACCAGTTAGGAACTTTTGATTTTAAGCAGTTGGTAGTGGATCAGTAGTGAACTTTGTGCTGTTTTTGACGGGTGTCATCTGTGCTAACCTCAAAAAAATCCGGCTATTATCAAACAAAAAAATTGTTGTTTTTTCCCAAAATTTCTATTGAATGACACCTTTTTATTCAAATATTTTCTTTATTGTTGTTTTTATTTAATTAGTGTTTCATAGAAAATTATGGTGAATTCTCAAAACTTCAAGTTCCTCGTTTATGTATCAAAGATCATTTATCATAATTATGATCCTTATATTTTTATTTTATATATGTATTCGATTTATAATAGAATACAAAAATTACGGAATTCTTTTACAATAAAAGTGGCCGATCATGATTTCATCCAGAAATTGTTAACAAAAAATCAAATAATTGATATTAACAATGCCATAGTGGTGAATTCATTACCCAATTATATAAAATTTGTATGGCTTATTATCAATGATAATGATATGCAAATTAGGCGAAAAGTTCATGTTATCAGTACAAATTTAATTGACAAGAATCAAATCTTCGTTACCAACACATTATTTTATAATTTAAAAGAAATAGATACTTGTTATTTGAATAGAACTAATCCATATTGGAAATGTGCTGATGAAGTTGAAATCTCTTTAATTAATACTCCACATGATTGGGGAAATACCATTATTGATCTAGCTTTGAAAAACTATTTTGCAACACCGAAAATTCTCTATAAAAATGATATAATTGAAATCAAACTAAAGGATTATTGTAAAAGTGTTTTCTACTCAAAAAATCTTATAACCGATCTTAATCAAAGTATTTATTTTAAATGTAATAAAGTCATTCATCGTAACAAAGAGATATATAATGGTTGTGTTTGTGTTATTAATGAATCTACATTAAAACAAGTCGCAACTATACAGAGTTTTATACCGAAAGATCGACAAATTACTAAACCACCTGTATGTCCGTACGGTCTTGAGAATTATTTTCAAGATTTATTAAAAGCTTCACGTCCCTTCTTAGCTAAAAGTAATCAAAGATTCTCAATTTGTTGATTTGATTTGATTTTGTCTTAATTTATTTATATCACTTTTTAGAAAAAATCAATTTCAAACCTGTCTTTCTGATAGAAGGTAATAAAGGTAGTGGTAAGAAATTGTTAGTAAACAGTTTAGCAACGTATTTTGGAATGCATTTATATACAATTTATAATTACGATGTTGCTGCTAATGTTTATGCTCAAAATGAAACGAAACTGCGAAATGTTTTATTTACAGCAAAAATGGCAGCACCTTGTGTTATAGAAATACGGAATTTTGAGGTAAGTTCTCAATCCTATTTGTCAACTCGTCATTGTTAATTCAGCCAAACTGTATCTGGCTCTTGGCTCTAATAATATTCTCCATTCCAAAGCCAAATTTTCCATTTTTTATAACGAAATAACTGGACTGTTGTCGTAATTCTATATTGAACCTTAGGTTTATATTTTATCTTCATTACCAAAATTCACATTACTCATGTGCTCCTCTAATCTCTATAGAAAGTATCTTGGTCATGTTTAATCCGTTTGTAGCATGTACGTGTGTACGTTAAAACAGGAATGGCTAATACCTCAATAATATTTAGATGGTCCATTGTAAGCACTAAGTTATCAGAGGTTTTTACAACGGCAACCCTGAGCTTTTGATAAAGTCTAGAATGTCTTTAATAAGTAGCCTGAGGTTCGGTAAAGGGCATCCAAAACTATCGGTGTCATAGCATGTATCTCATCTACCTCCGAACATTTCCTGCAAGTGGATTTTTATTTAGTGCCTTGTCAGGATCTCTACCACTCTTCTTAATACATTTTAGTAATCTAATAACCTTCTATGAAGTGCCTAGCGTGCCGGGCCTTCTGGTATTCTATCTAGTAATTCTTACATTTGTCCACTTACTAGTTAGAGATCTAATTGTAGTAACAGCTATTTCAAGTGACCCCCTCCGGTCCGATGCCGTCAGCAATTTCGTTCCCACCTACTTCACAGTGTCCTGGAAACCCATATTAAGGTTTCAACCTGGGAGGATGAGGCTCCTAACACTACTTGATTGTCAGTGCATATCAAGTTTCGCCTATCTCTGTCGGATCTTCTGCGAATCGCCGAGAGTGCGGACACCAAGAGCAAACTTCTGTTCCACTCTGGGCTGCATACCGTAAACAATTTTCACATTGTTATTCATAATAACAAGGTAACTCGACTGTTGTTCCCAGTTATTCCTATAATTTTATATATTTGTTCAAAAGTTATCTTCGTTACCAAAATTTACATAACTCATCGCCTCCTCTAATCTCTATGGAGAATATCTTGGTCAGGTTTAATCCGTTTAATGTATTGATCCTTGTATACATAGTAGTATAAAATATGTACATAAATATATTAGTTATAGCTACTGTGTTTAGTTTAGATAGCTTATAGTAAATTGTTGACTTAATTCACACACTCAGCTATTAAACGAATCTGTAAACAATCTTCTATATTATTATAAATTTTATAACAAATTCATTGTAGAATTTTGGTAAAAACCAAGAAGGTCAATATGATGAACGTATTATTGGCTATTTTATACAAGAACTTGATACATTTTTCAATGAATGTAATTTTCCCGTTATATTATGCTGTTCGAGTAATGAAAAAGATATACCAATTGAATTGAAACGTATATTTTTAAAAACATTCACAATAAAATCATTAAATGAACAAGAACGTGAAAATACATTACAATGGATCTTAGAGAATGGACAATATCATCAAGTAAATGTAAATTTAAAAGAATTAGCCAATAAAACACATGGATTTCTATTTGAAGATCTGAAAGCTTTAGTCTATCATGCATTAACAAATTATCATAAAGAACAACGTAATAAAAATAATGACATCTCCTCTGAATGTGATGATAGTCATTTTAATCAAGCATTAGGTGATTAGAGATGATTTAATTTTATCAACAACCTTCTAACAATTAAACAATTATTTGTAGATTTTATGCAAGCAAATTATAATCAAAGTGTAGGCGCTCCAAAAATTCCTAAAGTTTATTGGTCAGATATTGGCGGTTTAAATGATGTCAAAGACGAAATTATCAAACTAATTAAATGGCCATTAGAACATCCGGAATTATTAGCGAAAACTGGCCTCAAAAGATCTGGTAATTATTTATTCATAATTT
>JAZBHA010000095.1:106538-117235 GCA_037464855.1 Iselma pallidipennis | reverse complement strand
CTCTAACAGCAAAAGCTGTTGCAACCGAATGCGGCTTGTGTTTCTTATCAGTAAAAGGTCCAGAACTTTTGAATATGTACGTTGGCCAATCTGAACAAAACATCCGAGAGGGTTTGTATTTATCATTAAAAATAATAATAATAATAATGGTTTATTTTGTGTTAGTTTTTGAACGAGCTCGTGACGCTTCGCCATGTATAATTTTCTTTGATGAATTAGATTCGTTAGCACCGAATCGTGGTGCTTCTGGTGATTCTGGTGGTGTTATGGATCGTGTTGTTTCACAATTATTAGCTGAAATGGATGGTTTAAATCAAACACAGACAGTTTTTATCATCGGTATAACAATTATTATTATTTATAATTAAAAATATTTTATACAAAATAATGTTACAATTTAGGTGCAACTAATCGACCTGATCTAATCGATCCAGCTCTCTTACGGCCAGGACGTTTCGATAAACTTCTATATGTTGGTCCTTGTATTGACCGGGATTCAAAGATTTCTGTTTTTCAAGCACTGACTAGAAAGTATGTTTAGATTTTTTTTCAGTAAATAAATAAAAATAATTGAAACTTATAGATTCAAATTCGAGGAGAATTTAGAGGTGAGTGATGTGGTGGATTTATGTCCTGAAAATTTCAGTGGTGCAGATTTTTACGGTGTTTGTTCAGCTGCTTGGATGTCGGCTATACGCCGGTTGATTTATAATGTTGAAAATAGTAAAACTACTGGTATTTATAACAATAAAATATTTGTTTTTTTGCTTTTCCCTTCTATGCAGTTTTATAGGTAATTTAACATGTAATGATATAAAAGTTGGTATGGATGATTTTAAAGCGGCTATTAGAAATGTTAAACCATCTATAACGAAAGAAGATTTAGAGTACTTTGAAAAATTAAAATCCGAATTTAGTTGATTGTTGTTGTTTTTTTAATTAATCTTCTATATAGTGAATACAATGTTGAATGTTAGATAATTGACAATAAAAATATTTTATGCTCTTTTTGGTTTTTTCCATTTATCTATTTATTGAAATCAAGCAAAACAAAACTGTTATTACACATTAAGTAAACCTTCAACTTTGAGTTCGATGTACAAGGGACGTATGACTTGAGTTTTAGAGACGGATCTCAACAATAGCAATATATTTATAGAAATTCATATTCAGGTTTAATTACGTAAATTCCAATACATAGAGTTACTCTTTATTGTTAAATATACTTTATCAGACAGAAAAATAGAAAAAATGTCAACGAACTTTTATTATTAATTCAATTTGCAATTATTATCATTTATTTTTTTTGGTAATAACTTTTAATCCGAAATATATAAAAATACACAAAAACAATAATAAAATTATAATCAAACGGTTAAAACTATGCACCATCAACCTGTTTGAAAAAAATAAATCTTGAGTAATCCATTTATTTATTTCTTAATAATTTATTATCAATTTAAACAAATTAATAATAATAATAATAAATGATGCAGTAATTGAGGAATTTATTTTTTCTTTATTTCGTTTTGATAGGCCAGGTGTAATTACCAAATAATTTGGAGGAATTGCCAGACGCTGAATCTGCACCGGGGTCGACAATGTTATCAAAAAGGCATATTTAATGATAACGTTTTTGTATATTTTTTCTTTATTGCGGCGGGGGAAGATTAGAGACAATTTCGAATTATAATATCTTTACTTCACTTTTATTTTTAATATAATAGTTTCCTTATTAAAACAAAAACAGTAGATAGAATGAAAATAATAGAAAAGAAATTTGTTTGTTTGTATGTTTACAATGTATGTAGCTTGTTTTTATTTGCAAAATTTTAGACATCGAATCAAAACGTGTTTATTATAAAATTGGGCATCATCAACAACAGGATCATGTAAACAAATAATATAACTATAGGTCAATGTCGGAAATGGAAGTTATTGCACTTTTTTTCCCAGTCTGGAGATTATTTTTTTTCTAGATCGTGTCCACAATTGTTTACAATCTAATCGACTCAGATTTTTTTATTTGTTCGAAAACAGCTTTTCTTATTTAGGTATGCCTGTTAGGAAAATCTAACACTTTGGAAACATTTGAATCCTACTTACCTCAAATAGAAGCTTTGTGCATAATTTGACCCAAAATTTGAAGTTTTACTGCAGTATGTTTAAAACGGGGCTGGGGCTCCCAGCTATACTTAGACTCTAATGGTTTATTGTAACCCCGAGTTCTCAGAGTTCCTTACAGTCCTGAGCCTTTGATGAAGCCCAGAATATTCCCAGTAGATAGCATCTGTACTTCCTGAGGTTCGCTGAACGGGAAACCCAAACCAGCGGCACCTTAGTTCAGAGAGAGCAGGGCACTCCCACAGTATCCGAGGGTTAGGGCCATTAATCTCTTTTCTACAGTTATTTTTACAAAACTTCTACTTCCATGTGGAAGTTAGCAAGTCATCTATCAGATCTAATCGTGAGATCGCTCCTGCAGTTCATGGTGACTATTGGCTGACTCGTGAGGATCAAACACACTGACAACCTTAGAAGGATACACAATAGCTATGCTAATTGCAAGGCCTAAGTGTGAAGGAAAGTACTGAAAATCCAGAATAGATATAGTCCGTTTACTGCGTTAAACAAAGTAGCATGTCTAAACGTCTACGCTTTTGGGTGCTACCACTACACGACACCTGTACTTATGACTCTGGTTTTCATAGATCTTTTACATCGCAAATCACAAGTTGCTTGGCACCCTCCTGACTACGACCCTGTTACCAGGTTCTATGTATATGTTTTTTTTTTGAGTCTAAAAATAATAAGTTGGGATTCTTAGTTTATAAACAAGATAATTTTGAGGTCAACAAAATAATTTGTTACTAAATCTACAAAAATTATTAAAAATTCTACCCTTTTTTATGATTGTGTTTTTTGTTTCGTTGCAAAAAACAAAGTAGGTACATAAGCTAGCTGAAAATAATAAATCCACTGATATCAATGTCCTAGTTACTATATTTTATAAATATAAACATATATTGACAAACATTACATTTATTTTAAGTACAACATATGTTAATAATAAAACAATAAAAATTGGGTCAAATTGAAGCGAGTTTAGAATTTAATTGTGCAGATTAAAAATAAACTTTAATAGATTTATACATATATGTGTTATATTTTTTCTTCTCTTTTATTCATTCAGCATGCAACACTGTTTATCAGAGCCGCAACTAGAAATTTTAGCGCCTATAGCTGAATACAAAAATTACGCCTTATTTTCAGATGATAAAGGGTAAAGTAAGAGCATCATCGTTTTCACTTCTAATTTTTCTAACTTTTGTACTTCTGCAAGGGGTAAGAGTCACGATTTCACTCTAATCAAATCCGCAAACCAATCCTCAGCGCCTGTGGTTGGGGCCACACTAGCCCTAGGCTAGTTACGGCTCTGCTATTTACTGTTTATATCCAATTAGATTCTTGGAAACAAAAATTAATGCAACGATTAGTGACTAGAAAGTGATTAGAGCATGAAGTTATCTAATTTTTTCGATTATTTAAGATGAAAACGAAAATACGACATTTCAATGGAAATCTCCCGAGTTCAATGAAATAATACCGATTTTATATAGAATGTGTGTTTGTTTTGGTCGGTGAATGATTTGTCATTGTCTCAGGTTCCAAAATTTCATTACAATTTCAAGCAAAGAATTTGACTTTTGACACGCCACGCGATCACCAATATGGAAATTGTCTTGGCAATCGTTTTGTTTTCCAAGAAATCAGAGAAATGATAAAAAGTCTGTCTAAATTGAAAACAAACTACACAATATATTGGTTGAAGATATTAATAATTCTCCCTATATATATATATATAGATTATATTAGACTTTAAAATATTGAATAAATAGAAAAACAAATTCCGATAGATTATTGATAAAAAATTACTAAAGTGTTGTCTATGCTATTGACTACTTCCTGGAGCAAATTTAAAAAGAAATCAATTTCATTTATACATTCACTTGATGCTGTTACAGCGTGATCCAGTACTTATCAAATATCTCATTAGTAATTAATTTATTGGACTTGGAACTTCAATTTGTCCTATATAATTATGATTTGTTTTCAGCGTGGGCAGTACTGCAAAATTAAACCGTGCATGTAGACGCGAATTTCTAACGGGTCCTCCTAGTGAAAGTTATTATTATTATTTATATTATTATTATTACTACTATTATCATCGTAATCTTTTTTATAAAAATGGCCAATTCTAAGGTATTTAAAAATAATCTACCTATATTATTAGTTATTTCTAAAAATTAAATTTTCATGTAACACCTCTAATTGTGGTGCAATTTTCGAAAAGAAATTTAGAAATTTTTAAGAAAATTTAAAAAAAATATCGGCTGAATTGTGCGTGATTTCGATTAGACGACAAAACGTTTTTCCATAGCCGGATACAAATCTTGTTTAGAATTCATTCACACGAGCGTATTATTTATCTTTGATAATTTTGTGTACGTTGATTATATTATCCGCCGAATTAACTATAACTAGCCGTTAATTATGACTATCTGTCTGTTGATGATTAAAATCAATTATTTTCACTATCTATATTTGTTAAGAAAAAAAAATCTGTCTGGACGATTCTGTAATATTCAATGAGAATGATTAAAAATTACGTTTCATTAAATTTACTTATATTGAATAGATAAATTTTTTCCATTAGATAAATATTAATTATTTCTGAAATCTATTAAAATTGCGGAGTCAACAATTTAACATTTTCAATTAATTAATTTCAATATATTACCAAAATATTTCTGATAAGATTCCAGAGAGAGTCGAAAAAAAAAATTTTTGTTGAAAACAAGATTATAATAAGGACTTTAATACAAACACCAATTAAGAGTTTTATTGATATTGTAACACTCTCACCCATAAAACATCATGAAGAATTTTCCATTTTTACAGAAACTAATTTGGACCCATATGACAATGTTGGTGTTGTTGTTGCATTTGGTACTAGCACGGCCGGGTGCTTTTGAAGAATTTGGCACTGGTTTACATGAAAATCGTTGTAATGGTAGTCATAATGATGTAAGTTTGCACAAAAATTTTCAATTCTCACCCCAATATTTTATCGCTATTTTTGTCTTTTCCTCCCTAATTTTATAGCAACGAGTGATTGAAGTCTGTCAAAGATGTGCTAAACAAACTAAATCGCCAATAGTTTACCCAATGTGCTGTGAAAATCAAGAAGATGCTTATAATTGGTGTGACAAATATATAAATTATGGCAAACAATCCAAGTAATTGCCGTGTTTCTTGTCTTGGAATTATTTATTTCTATTTACTTTTATATAATTTTTTATCTGTCTTGACGGGTTACGAATTGGCTTTATTGTTTCCACGTTTTCGTTTTTTTTTCTTGTCTTTTTTGAAATTTTGATTATTGAAGCAATCTGACATTTTATTGTTTTCAATGATTTTAGAAAACAATAATTATGCTATTTGCTTCTTACAATTAGAAATTTTGATGAAAATCATTTCATCGTGTATTGTTTAGTAAATCTGAATGGCTGTGAATTTTTGTTGTTCATGTTGATGATATTGGTGTGTTGTTAATTTGTATAATCAATTTTTTTTTTAATTAACGAATATTTATTTATATTATTTTTAAATAAATTTTTATAAATTTAATTGGGTTTTATTTCCCTGCAAGGTTAATCAAAACAAGTACATAGTATTTGTTTTGTCATGATGATTTTATTACAACAACAATAATTTACAAATTTACAACATTTGTACGTAATATAAAAACAAGTTGTAAGCATAAATACAATTATTCTTCTTCATTATTCTTTGTTTTGTAATGAATGTAATTTATAATAGAGTCCTCGTAATTGTAACAATTCAGTATGTGTGCCCATTTCAGCGACAACACCTTTATTGATAACACAAATTAAATCGGCATCTTGTATTGTTGTTAATCGATGTGCTATTGTAATACATGTTCGGCCTTTCTTCGCATTATCCAAAGCTTCTTGCACAACCTACAACATATTTTATTATACATACATATTGATAACATAGTAACATTTAAATTGATAAAATTTGTGACATAATAATATATTCTCAATACGATCCAGAAAAATGTCTATAATTAAACCAATAATTCACCGATAAATTCCGTTATAAATAAACATATATTCGATTGATAAGAACCTTTTCACTTTCTGTATCCAGTGCTGATGTGGCTTCATCTAGTAGTAGTAATTTTGGATTCCTTATTAACGCCCTAGCAATAGCTACCCGTTGTTTCTGGCCACCAGACAATTGCGCCCCTTTATCACCTAATCTTGTATCATATCCCTAAAATTTCAGAATTAAAAAAAAATACATGTATTTCAATAAAAATTATTACCAAAGGTAATGATGCTACGAAATTGTGAATATTAGCATTTTTAGCGGCTTCAATAATTTCCGTTTGTTCAACTGAACGGTTATTATCACCGTAAGCTATATTTTCACCAATAGTTCGATCGAATAAATTCGGTTCTTGTGATACAATACCCATATGGGAACGTAATGAGCTTAATTTAACCGATCGTACATCATCATCATCAATCATTAAACGGCCATCGTCAGGATCATAGAATCGTTCAATTAATTGTATAATTGTTGATTTGCCACATCCACTAGGTCCAACTAATGCGACCGTTTTACCTTTTACTATTGATAAATCTAGGCCTTTTAAAACATTAATATTTGGCCGAGTTGGATACGAGAAATAAATCTTTTCGTATTCTATATTGCCATCACCCTAAAATATTGTAAATAAAAGAAATGGGTTTTAGAATCAACAATTGACTTACCCATGATTTATCTGGAGAACCAGGTTCGTCCATAATTTTTGGTACTCTGTTGAACAATTTCAATATCTTTTCGGCCGCATTTATACCTTTCTGAAGATTTGGACTGAATGCTAATGCATTGGCTATTGATACTGTACCCATAATTAGCGATTGTGAAACTCTAAAATTTTCCATTTAGAACCATGTGGCTTTTTTCCTAAATAAAACTTACTTAAAAACATCACCGTACGGTAAACCATCTCTTATAAGAAATCCACCGTAATACATGCAAGCTGAGTAAGCGAAAAACATTAAACTTCTTGCTAATCCAAGAACAATGGCTCGAAGATGGGAGTTGCGTAACGATCGTCGATGATGTGCGATCATGAAATCGACATATGAAATATGGAAGGTTTCTTCACGTCCCAACGAAGTTACAGTTCGAATATTTCCAACAACTTCAACAGCTAATTTGTTGGATTTTTGTAATGATTTACGATGTGTTTCGTTTTCTAATGTCATCAATCTATGTTGAAAGAAAATAGCGACCAGAATAAAAGGCGTAAACGCCATTGCAACCAATCCTAATTTCCATTCGTAATACATAGACAAACCGATTGATAGAAATAATGTTGATAATGATTGAAAAATTGTTCCAACACGTTGTCCTGTCGCCTAAAATTTCAATCAAATTACAACCATATTCAAAAAAAAAATTGATTAGAAATTTACTCCTTGAACATAAGCAGCTTCACTGGATAATCGAGCACATAAAGCTCCAACACCATTCTGTTTCTTATCAAAATATCCAATTTCTTGTTTCAACAATGTTCTAAACATTGTTCCTCTTAAACGTGCTGTTAATTTTTCACCAGCTATACTAAACATAAAGATTTGAAGAAATGTTGATATACCAGTTGCCACACCAGCTGCCAAAAATAATATTGAATATTTATTTGTTTCATTTCTAACGTAATCTTCATTGGGATCAGCTAATATTTCCATAATATCACCAAATAATATAGCAAATACTGGCATTGCACAACCCATAACAAGTGATGCTAAACATCCAATTGTTACTGAAAGCCATTCAGGTGAATTCATTTTAAGAATATCCCAAATTGATATTGAAGACTGTTCTTCTTCGTCTTCAATTTCTTCTTCCTGTTGAATCAAATTTAAAGAGTTATGTCATAAATCAAGTTATTATTTTGTCAATTACTTCTTCCGGAGCATCAGTAACTGATGGTTTCCTTAGATCATCGAAACCGATTTGTCTTTTCTCATCAGTATTACCACCTGCTTCAACACTTTCAGCTCCACTAACTTGTGCTGTAACTAAATTGTAATATTCCTTTTTCAATTCCATCAATTCATGATGGGTTCCTTCTTCGACTACTCGTCCTTTTGAAATTACAACAATTTTATGAGCTCCTCGAATTGTTGATAAACGATGAGCTACAATTATTGTTGTACAAGTTTGACTAGCCTATAAATAAACATTTTAAACAAAAAATCGACTTGTTTTGAACGTTAATTTTACTGTATCTAGAGCTACTTGGACTTTTGCTTCACTGTTCGTATCTAATGCTGAAGTTGCTTCATCTAGAAGTAAAACTTTCGGTTTTCGCACCAAAGCTCTAGCGATAGCAATACGTTGTTTCTGACCGCCTGACAATTGAGCTCCTCGTTCTCCAACTAATGTTTCATAACCAGATGGTAGAGATTTTATGAATTCATGGGCATTTGCTTTGATTGCAGCTTGTTTGATCTCTTCATCAGTTGCTTGCATATTTCCATATCGGATATTTTCACGAATCGTTGTACCGAATAGGACCGGTTCTTGACCGACAACACCAATATGACTTCGTAACCATGTTAAATCAAGATTTTTAAGATTTTTGCCATCAATTGTAACCTTTGAAATGTACATAGTATGATAAGATTTTTATCAAATACGTTTCTAGTTACATACTTCACCTGATAAAGGATCATAAAATCGCTGGATTAATTGAATACAAGTTGATTTACCACAACCTGAACTACCAACTAAAGCTACAGTATCGCCTGCTTTAATTTCCAAATTTAAGCCTTGTAAAATCTGTTCAAAAAAATTGTAAAAAGAAGTTACAGATCAAGACAATACGTTTTAAAGTAGAAATTTAGATAAAAACGATAAAAATGAATGTTGATATCTATCTAGAGACGGATTGCTGATAATACCTCTTAAATTCTCTTATTTTAAAAATGCAGACTAATTCCTAAGTATATAAAATAATTTACTTACTGGAACTTCTGTCCTGGAAGGATAATGGAATTTAACATCCTTAAACACGATATTCCCTTTCAAATCGTCGACTATTTCACCATTACCTTTCGATAGATTAATAATAGGAATACTATCGATAACACTAAAAATTTTACTCCCCGCAGCTCTGGCTACACTGAAAGTTTCAATATATGGTGAAGACATTCCGAAATTCATGCTACCGGTCATAACACTGAAGAAAACCTACAATATTCACGAATAATTTCACCAAGTATTAGACGTACTTTTTCCCCAACTTACTGTAACCATATTAGCCGCATCATAGGTGGGATTTGGTTCATTACGTTCCTCTAATACTAATTTAACACCATACCAGAAAGCTAGAGCATAACTGGCATAAATGAAGAACCATAATAATCCAAAACCGGTAGCTGTCATTGATTGTCGTTTAATATTATTACTTTTTGCAAATTTCAATTCTTCTTCATATCGTTCAATTTCTTTTTGTTGTCCACCGAACGCAATGACTGTTCGTAAAGTTGAGAAGACTTCTTCAGCAATTGCACCAGCAGTTCCATAAGCATCTTGCTCTTTTTTCGCCAATTTTGATGATAACTTTAATTAGATTGAATGTTTCAAGTTTAATTTTAAAAATTCTTATTATTCGGACAACTTACAACACCTATAATTCCGATTGCAATCATTGACATAGGTAATGAAGTTAAACAGATTAAGGCCAATTCCCAGCCTTTAACTAAAGCTAAAATTAATGAAGCTAAGAAAGCACCTTGGAAATGAATAAACATCGGTACTTTTTCACCTAATCCGTCTTCAAGTTTCGTTAAATCACTAAAATGCAAGTATTATTAGTATTTGGAACTGTTTTTCAACAATTTTTCAATACTAACTCAGATATTCTACTGGAGAAATCACCAGTCGAATTCGTATCATACCAGGATATATCCTGATTTAACATTTTCCCCAAGAATAAGGATCGAATTTTGAAACTTTGTGTTAAAGCTGAATAATTGAAGACTTCCGTTGAAATATAACTAAGTATCAACATTCCTACACCAATCAATGAATTATAAACGGCAAAATCTGTAATTCCACTTATAAACTCATCAGTGGCAGCATCAATTGCTGTTTGATTGCCCGTCAATAATGTTGAAGCATAAGTGACAATTGTTCCAGTTAGATTACCAAATAATAAAGTGTTTATTGGTTGTAGGACACCAGTACCAAGTGCACAAAGTACACCGATAAATATAAAAAATCTGTCAATAGTAGTTGCATATCTGAACTGTAATCATTTAATTGGGATTAATTTAATCAATTTAAAATTAATAAGAAAGAAATTAAACATACGAGACTAAAGAAAGAAACTGGAGGAACGTCTTTTACTTTTTCCTTATCCTTCGGATCGACAAAATCTCTAGAATTGAATTCAATAGTTTTCATTTACAAATTTTTTTATCGTTTATTAGACTTACGGTGACATTGGGTCAATTTTTCCATTTGCTTCGTCCAAATTATACTTTTTCGATTTGCCCATTTTCTAAGTATTTACGAAACGTTTAATG
>JAZBHA010000095.1:85175-106431 GCA_037464855.1 Iselma pallidipennis | reverse complement strand
TATTTTATTAGAAGCAATAATTAAATTGTTATCGAATTGATAAATGTTTTATCGATGTAAATGATTGGACCACATTTTATCTGATAAATATTTGTGGGATGATATCATCCAAAAATTGAATGATCTATACATCTGTCTATTTTTTCTATAAATCAGGACCTCGTTAAGGACTGGACACTGACAATGAATAATCATTTACACTTGTCGTTAATTAAAGTTTTTGCAAGAGATTGAGCCAGTTTCATAGTCGACTTTAAATTACCTTCACTTTATACGGTTACCTTATAAGTCTCGAATGTTTAGACACACTTATCGAGAAACGTGACTTATCTGGTCAATGTATTTCTAATGGGCAATAGCCTTATAATGTGACTTTACAAGTTAAAGCAAATTTGAAGTTAATTGGGAAAACTGGCCCATTATCCTGCCATATTATGCCATTTAATGAAGTGAAAAATTTCAACGAAATACTGGCCTAATTATAAAATCTTCTTTTAAAGAAATAAAAAAAAACATGAACAAGCTTGCAAATAATGAAATTAATGCCTACTGATAAATTGATTAATCATTGAGATGATGACTAGCGTAATATATCAATTAAAATTATTGATGACTAGCGATAACGCCATACAGAAAGTGCAAGTGTTATCGTAATCCTAAAAAACATATTTTTGTTTTAATTTATCTAAAAACTTCTTCCGATAAAAATGAAGCTCCTGGAAGAAAGGCTTACCGATTTTTTTTTAATGTATCTGGCTATTAAATACATACAGTCTGTTTCAGAATAAAGTGTGCTTCTGGGAGCCCGAAAGTAAGAGAAATAACAGATATTAGCAATCTCTGAGATATGAATCGAAACGAGATAACAGCACACCGACTCCCCTCCTTCAAATGTTGTGAATGATAGTGAAAAAGGGTATTAGAACGGCTAGTACGAGGGAAAAATGATAGGAGGGGCATCGTATTTCTTATCTGTCATTTTTTTTTGCTCTCGTGCTCTCAAGACCACACTTTATTCTGAAACAAACGATATATTTCAACTACAGATAGATATCTGACGACGTACTGTATGAAGAGGTACATTAGGTACAAAAAATCTCAATTTTATTATCAAATAACTTGACAGATTAAATATAAATGCATATTGTAAACTAAATTACTGTAACAATTAAAAAAATAAGACTTTAATTTTAGAGGTTTAATACTTAAGGAGAGAACCATAGAAAGTCTAGAAATTAGTTAGATAATAAATGATTGGGAAGTTTTTAGAAATACAGGAAAATTAGCTTTTTGTTGTTGTTGACAAGAAGTTAACAGGAAAGGCTGAACGAGAAAAAAAATTACATCAAAAGGAGAAAGAAAAGAAATTCTTCCCGCAAGGACTCTATATATTTGTTATATTTAGTTGAATATTTCAAATAAAATATGTACGTTTTTATAGATGCCGCTGATGATATCCGAAAAAGCCCGAAACTGGTCCTGATAGTATAATAAAAAGTGTGCAAAAATCTTTGAAAGCTATTAAAAATTATCTGTTTGACTGGAGCGGTGAAGGACGTGATTTTGTTGCAGCAGAAGCAAAATATAGAAAAATATAAGAAATTATAAGAGCAGTTAATTAATGAAAAATGTCCAAGAACTGGCGATTTACCTTATCTCTCAAATATGTACAAGAAGCACTTGAAAACGTAGGTACACGCTTCACAGAAACAAGAAAAAAAGAAACTAGAACGACAATATAAAGATATCACTTTTGTTATCACACCAATTTCAATTAAGATCTGATTAGCGAAATCTTAAAATAAAGAGTGGAATTTAAACACACGACTTTACTTATTATCAGTGTAAATGTTACATTTTCAGTGCCAAGGAGAGAGACCTGTAAACCGCTACCTACTTACTGAAATTATGGGACATTCATTTATAAATTAAATTATTGATCGAACGAAATTGTTTGTATTATGACTATTCATCTACAAAAATAGAAGCTTGGATCAATATAAACAATGTGTTATTTATATCCAGGATTTTTCAAGTTTTTCGTCGGTCTGCTATGACTTATCAAAATTTCACTTACTTAGGTACTTTTAAGAAGTTTCAGCTTAATTTAAAAAATATGTACTCTCCAGGGCACATTGACAATACAATAAAAGCTCGCCGATTATGTCAAACCTCTGAGCTTTGCCCATCACATTACCAGTTTCTTGAGAATTAAACACGTGAGATAGCCAACAAGAAAATTTGAGATTATTAAGATAATTGTGACTTTCTGGTGGCTAAATTTTAAGTAGAAAGAGGTAAATATTGGTAGAATAAATAAAAAAAACCGATTGGTAATTGCGCTGTATTAAGGTCATCATAAATAACAACTTTTTGATAACTTTTACAAGTCATATGTAACTTAAAATTTTTATAAAGTATTGTCAGCTGAAAAAATATTTTTCTACAAGAATATTTACAAGCATTCATTCAAATTTTAACACAGAATAGTTGCCAACGTTTCTTTTTTTTTTTGTTAATATAATTATTGTTTCTTATCCTACATTTCACATTTGAAAGAACAATAATGGCCAAAACTATATGGTCGTATGTGAATTTTTATTTTTTATTTTTTTGGTAATTAAAATATCAATTAATTACTATTTTTAATTCCATTTAAATAGTGAACAATACGCTAAAATTATTCTATCAGGTCTTGATATGAGGCACAATCAATACTTTTACAGTCCCTACTTACATTACCTTGAAAAGATAACTAGAGATAGTCTAATAATGTTTACTAATTTCGTTATTAAGTTTAATTGTTTTTTTTTAAATACAGATCTCATTTTATAAGTACAGTTTTATCCACCTTTTTTTGTGAAAGGTGCATATTTTTTTAGTTCTATTGACTATAATTAAAAAATTATTGCACAAAACGAAAAAAGAACCCTACACCTACAATATCGGTACCTTCATTTCATTTCATCCTTACATAAATTTACCTATCATTATTATTATTATTATTTATTTTAAAATTTTTGATTGACTATCTATAATGAATTATTGTTGTTTATTATTGATGAATGAGCACTTTATGATTCACAAAATTAGTGCACTAATGAAAAATTATTGTTAAAAAATCGTTGTCCTACGAACAATCATACTACAACAACATGTTTGAAAATCTAATCTAATAATTTCATAATCTACGTGTCTTTATTATTATTATGATTCAATGACTGGACGAGTTTTATTAGTTAATTCTGTTTTTTTTTGAAATAAATGAACTATCTATAAAGGAAAAAAAAACAATTAGAATACTATTGAGGCAGAATTTTTCCTAATTATATTATTTAATAGTTAATTGTTAAAATTATATAGTTCTAGACCGCTGGCACATATTACACCACCAATACGATTTCACAAGAATGCACAATTTTCCAGAACAGTTTTAGGAAAATTTGATGAACAATCTGTAAGTATTTGACGATCAACAACTTTTGAAATTTGTCTACCCTGACTTCCCGCCTATTGGTCTTTATTAATCTTGTAATTTTACAAAAATTTGTGAGTGTACGGTTTTTGTTTTTTGATTATTTTTAATAAAAATCAATTAAATGCTTCAATAATCTAAACGTATGTAGATCAATTCCATTTAGGTTCAAATGCAGACAAGGATTTGGTACAAAGATTAACATAAATTGTTGCGAAAAAGTATAAAAATATGTGTATTATTTGTGGTTTTCTTGCTTTTTGGAAATTTCTACTTCAAAATCCGGTTTTCATTAAACATTCAATATCTTCATCGGCGGATCCATCGGATGATGATGCTGATGGTGAAGAAACATTACCCATCAATGTAGTGCCTAATGTTTGTTGACGTGTAACACGTGGTGTAAGTCGTGACTGGGGTAACCATGAAGGACGGCGAGGGATTGTTGACGAAGACGTTTCTTCAGGGATGATGTCCCGTGTTATTGATCTAATGACAGACAAGTGAATTACCATTGTGATAAAATCAAAAAATCAATTATTTCCACATTTTTTTTAGTTGTTAATTTTAAAAATGTACAGGACATCCTAAAATTATCAGAGATTACAAAGCACTTTTGGACATCCTGTATGTAAAAATATGGATTAGTCAAGTTAATGTGACACTTTTAGGGATCTACAATCTCCCTGTCTAGTCAATAACCGTTCAAGTACTGCATTGAGAGGTGGAAGATAGAGATCAAGCTCAATTCATTTTGAAAAGTCATCAATCTATGGCAAGATAGAAAAATTTTACTATTTATAATGGATTTTCGCGTTTCAATGTAATTAAAAAAAAAATGCTTTACAATCGCCCAATATCCTCATTTTATAGAAAAACTGAAATTTTCCATTTATTCTGAATAATTTCCAACTGATCGAAGTAATTTTTTTTAACGGAATTTCGGTGCTCAAGCAAATTCGTGCATTAAATGAAAATTGTCGTGTTAGCGTTTCGTGATAACAGCATGATTAATTAATTACCATCTATATAATTAACAGATTTTTCCCGTTTATTAGTGAATCCAATGGTGAATTCTTCATTGAATTATCACCACTGAATTTTTCTTACCTTAAACCAAGTCCTTCCCACAAGCTAAGCCAATTTGTTAAGAATATTAATCGCGTCATGCCACTCACTTGTAATTGTGTATGCGTGTATGGTGATTAATAGTGTTAGTTTGTGCAAAATTTTAAATACACGTTAATCAAATTTCCACAAAGACAACAAATAAAAATTGTTTTGATTTCGGTTTCCTTACATTATGTTGCATAAAAGTGTCACATATGTGAAATCTCATCGTCATTGTCAACACACCCGCTAAGCTCGAGCATAGAACCTCGTCGAGCTTGCCTTCGTTGACCTGGTGTTTGTGGTGGTTGTGGTAATGGTGGTATTGTGCCAGTTTTTGGAACAGCACCTAATGGATCTGGCTCATTCGTTTCTTCTATCAATAAAACAGCATTTCGTGTTAATGAACTACGACGCTCCTTTTGTGGGGTTGATTCACTACTACTGAAATGATCAGAGCCGATACTTTCACGACGGAATAGTCCTATCACTGATGATCGGGGGTTTTCTAGACCACCTATAACAAAAAAAGAGATAAATAAAGAGAAATTCAAGTGGTCGTGGTCCCAATACACGAATCAATCAAATGTTGTACAATAAACCAATTGGAATCATTATTTTTAGTAACAAATTACTAGACATGTCAGCATTAGAACTAATTCAACTGTCAGTATGTATTTCATTAGGCACTATTGTGCAAAATCAATCACTTTTAGTGAATTTGCTATATTTATACAGATTGAAAACGTTTCTATCGACTATTCAGATTGTGCTTTCTTTTGTGCCATTACTCTCCTTCCTATACGCCAACATGAAATCTATTTATCGTCTAAAAATAAAGACATCATTTACTTTACCTAAAAACGTGGCTGATGGTGAATTGTAAGCTAAATATTCTTTATTTGATGCCCACGCTGGAAATTCAGACTGTTGTACAGGACCAGATCCTTCCTCCTCGTCACGTTTCCACGGCAGCATTGTTTCTGTTGCTGTGGGCGTTGTGACGCGCATCAAATCACCACCTAGTGTATATTGAAATCTTGTTAGTTTTTCCCAATCTTTTTTCAATTTTAAACAAGACATTGTTTAAACAAAACCACGATTCTTACAGGATGAGTCAGCTTTAACTTTTCATAAATTTAGGAGTCGATTATTCAAGTTATTTTCAGGATAAAATATAAAAACTCACTTCCGCGATAAGTTTCAATGGGAAATAAGAACTTTTAATGGTTCGAGAACTTGAAAAAGTACGTAAATTTTCATTAATCTATCGTTCTTGTATTATTGTACCGGTATCAACCAATAGCACCCTCTCTAAGTAACTGGACAGGTGAAAAATTGAGGGTAATTTTATGTTTAATAAATCATTTTTTACAATTTTTGGACAAAAATCACTTAAATAATCGACGTCTAAAGTTTATGAGCTTAAATATAACTCATACTGACCTCGCAATCGTGGGAATTAACAAAAAATAGGTGTTATTTTAGAATTTCCCGACATTTAGTTAAAATAAGAATCTAGATTTGGATAAGTTAATATTTTAAGAAAAAATATTAGGAGCTATACATTAAAAATATTAAAGAGAAACGGAAGGAAGTTTCAAAAATTTTGGATTAAAGTTTTAAAATAATATCAGCATTTATATCAACACTTACAGTTCACCGTAAATTAATGAAGAATAATATAACACATTTAAAAGCACTAAACACTTGAAAATTTGACGAAAATTAAATAAATTAACACTTCAACTCAAATCCCTAAAAATATATCTTAAATGAAAAGAAAATTATAACATTTTGTCTTTTTTTAAATCCCATTAGATTTTGCAAGTATCCTAGTCAGGTAATTGTAAAAGACTTGATTTGCAATTACAATTTTATTCGATATAATCTATCAATATAATATTCGAAAGACATGCAATTTTCTAAATTCAACAACAAATTAACTAACAAGCAATAAATTACATGAAATAATTCAAAAAATAATCATGCGAACTGATTGTTGTTGCGCGTATTTCAAATCAAATAATACAAATAGACAATTGGAGGGAAAAAAGTCATCTACGTACCATCTATGGAACCTCTTGACATGCGTTTCCCTGTATCTGAGAAAATACTCTCATCTGTAACTAAACACATAAATACAGTGCTCAAAATTGTATAAAACAGGAAATAGCAAAAAACGAAGCAAATTAATGCAGCAAACAGCAAGATGCTGAACTCTTGTATAACTAATGAAAAATTAAAAAAAAAAGCAAACTTAATTGATGTAAATACAGAAAAATGTAGAGGCGATGCTTGTCATGCAAATTTTTGTTTAATTTTTTCCACTTTACATTTTTTTCTTTCAAGCCAAAGTAATGAGATGGAAAGTTGCACAAACAGTGATGATGAAAACGGTGTCACAGATTTTCTTTATGTACAGCAATGTAACTTAATCTTATACATATATTGTTAATTACATTGAGTGTGATCGTATTTAAATAAAATTATTGAAGAATTAATCTAATTTATTTCAATCAATTCTTGCGCATGTAGGTATGTCTGTGTATCAGAGGGTTGTGTTTTATGATGCAGAAAATTACTTGAAATGTAATTACGAAGTTAGTCAGTCTTTTGGTTAGTTCATCTACATAATTATGTTCAGTTACAGAAAAAAAACGATGAAAACTTGAAAATCTAACTAGCTACAATAAACTTAAAAAAAGGTGAAAAAACAGGAACTATGTTGCTCGATAAGATGTTCTTTCTATCAAATTAGATGCGATGAAATGATATCTGAACTCAACGAAGCAGAAATTTTTAACGTAATCCTGAAAATTATCTGAATAAATATAAATTTGTGAAGTTTCGCTTGGTAAAACATTAAGAAATTACAACGAAGTTGATTTATTTAAACATAGAAATGAGAATTTTGATAATTGCCATAACTAAGGTCTAAAATGTATCGAAAAGTCTTTTAATTGAAACAAAAAATCCAAATGAATATTTAACAGGTGGATGGAGTAAAATAACATAATTCTAAAGCAATAATAAATATTTGGTATTATTATTATTATTAACATTCTATACCAAATATTTAAAACAAAATTCACAGAAATAAGGACTAAACAACTGAAACAAGCGGTACTACTTTTTCAGGAGTCGTACCATTGTCGTCCCGTCGCCAAGGGAGACTAACCTCGGCTGCTGTTGATTTTTTACATTTTGGTCCCATCAAGGGAACTATTTGACTAGCAAAACTTCCACTCACATCCGTTTCCGTGCTTGCTAAAATATCATTCTCATGTTAAAAATTTACAATTTATTAATTTATAAAAATAAAAACATCGGTAAATCTTCCCAAATTATAGTTCCACTCTACAAATATATTTTATTTGTTAATATATTTGTAGAGTTAATAGATTATTATCTTGCAAAACATTTAGAAGCATTACACAACAACATTGAAGAGTTAGAATAGAGTTATTTCATGAAAAAGATCAATCTACATGTAGTTAGAAAAGCATGCTTGTTTTTCATGTTAGGATCTTCGGAGCATTACTTTTTTTTCAAGCAATTTTAGAACAATCAGCCAGTTGAGCATCTCCTCCATTTAACTGTTTATTTTTTTTTGTCTTAACAACAAATGAACCTATAATGTCTGGATACTCACGAGACGATTTAGCTGTAAAAGTAATAGGACTGTCCCAATCTTCTTTACTCGATTTCGGTTCAGTAT
This sequence comes from Iselma pallidipennis, assembly GCA_037464855.1. NCBI lineage: Eukaryota > Metazoa > Arthropoda > Insecta > Coleoptera > Meloidae > Iselma > Iselma pallidipennis. Next base: position 98,125 of record JAZBHA010000095.1, on the reverse strand, counting down.
TGTCATTATCTTCATTTAATACCTCATTTAAGTAATCTAAATGAAACAAGAATGAAATATGGAATAATAACAATTGACTAAATGTGATGATTGTGAGCCCAAATTGTATTTAAAGCCCAGAAAAATTACTTACCATGTGAGAATTGTTTAGCAGAACCGTTTTGTTGGAATTCCGGAAAACTCACATGATTCTGTTGTTTACCTTCCTATAAATAATAATTTGACAAATTACCTACAATTGTGGTAAATCATTAATAATACACACCTTGTTGCCTTTTTTACTATGTCGTTTATGGTGGTGTTTTTTACTATCAGCGACTAATCGTCTCATATTGTAATGCATTCGATAATTGACTTGAGTACTTAGGTCACGGTCGTTAACTGCATGTCGGCTGTAACTCAGACGGCGGTGCTGCAAATTGATGAATAAACATTCGTTCTTTTGAAGGGAAAAAAACAAAAAAATATACCCTTCTGTATGGTTTCACTAATTCTTCTGCCAAGAGATGATGAATTTTCGCGTCAGTTAAATCTTTCTTTGATGGATTATATTCCAGTTCTTGCATATCAATATTCCATGTACTAGAATCTAAATGGCTGAAACTAGCGCTGAAATTCAATATTCCACACATTTTATTATTTTAAATTTCTCTATAACTAACAAATAATAATGAATTATTAATTAGAAAGAATCATTTTTATTTCAACGCGCTCGCCCGGCGCATCCACCATTTTTGTCATTATGTTCAAAATAACTGCTTATCAAAAATTGATGAAATTCAAGACTATGTTTCTTTTCTTATTGATTATATGAAGCTGTTTTGTTAGGTTTTTCCTTCCTTTTTGTCACGGTACCGTGAATTCAATTTCTATCAATTTTATACGTTACAGTACCGTGGTTTTTAAAGAAGCTTCCTCAGAAAGGTTTTTAAATTGAATTGTAAGAAAATAAGAACGTATATTGTAATAGATAAAAAAAAACGATTATTTCTAATATCCATTATCACAGAACAAGCAGCACAGATTTATCTCTACATTGTATACAATAAAATTACACACGATATTTGTAGCAAATTAAGCGCTGACTACAAATGGTCAATATAATTACAAAAAAGACCTTGCTACAAAATGTAGCGTGACCGAGTGTTGGTGCTATTAATTTACTATAAACATATTGGGGTGGCGCACCTGCCATGGAGGTTACCCGCTGTGTAATTCTTGAAGATCGCGGACATGCTTTCTGTACCAGAAATGTTACCTATGGTGGAGGCGTTGCGACGCATATACTCCATAGCATCGCGCATCGCCAATTTCGAATAGGTTTCTAAAATCTTCGGTTCAGCACCTTGATGATTTCGCAGCAAATATGGCCGGATGAATTGGTTATCAAAATGTTTAAATCTTTAAAAATAGATAAACAAAATAAATAAAATCAGGAATAATATTTGGAGAAGACGGAAAATATTTACCTATCACGAATATGGTAATTGCCATGATGGCCTAAAATATCTTCAATAGCTGCCATTGTATGATCCATTAACTGAATTTTTTTGTGTTATTATTTAAAAAGAAAATCAATTAGAAGTATCAAGTTTACCCGTTCGTGGATACGCTCATTCATTGTTGGCTTTCGTTTGTTGGCTGTTTTCACATTTAATATCCTCACTAATGGTTTGATTGTAATACCTTGGAAGAACACCGTGAAATAAACAACAGCAATTGTTGTTGTCATAAACATTCTTTGCGATTGGACAATATCTTTATCAATTAATAATACTAATGCAAAAGCTACAGCTCCACGTAAACCACCATAACCCATAACGAATTTTTCAACTGTACTCAGCTGATGGAGACGGAATCGATTGGCTATTGCTGTAAATATTGTCACACCTACAAAATAAACAATAAAATCAATCATATTTCGATCACGTCTTTTATAACCAGGAAATATTATCAAATGATATAGGAATTCTCACGTAAAATTCTAATAAAACATACAATTTTCTTCATATCAATATTTAGCTTGTTTATTTGATCCAATACAATAATGAATTCTTAAGAAAGAAAAATTTTTGTAATGAAAAAATAAAATTACGCAGAAGTTAATTTTTATTGTGTAAAAATAAATTTCAACTCCATTCGCCAATATTCTGAAGTTTATTAATAACTAATGTTTATTACTTGACTTGGTTTCTTAATGAACATATCGATCGTAACTCAAATTTTATATTTTCAACTATCAGCAATCAAATGTTCTTTTCAACCACATGCAAAAATCAGTTTTTAGACGTTTTAGTAATAATTGATTAATCCGTTTCTAAATACTAAATTTCCAGATTATCCGAACAATAGTAAATAAGGCGAGATTTTATTTAAAATAAATTACCACAAATCGCTAAATTTGGCGACTTTTTGAATAGAAAGGTGCCACAACAAAAAATATAATCTATTCCATTTCATTAAAAGTCGTTACATGCGAAGAGACTAACATAAAACACTGGTTTTTTGGGGTAATATCCAATTAGACCTCTCTACCCAAGAAACCTTCAGTCATTGTGGCAGCTTATGAATAAAATATATGTCGGGTAATTTTGAATAATGTGTAATGATTTTGAAATATACTTACTTATAGCTCTGTAGAGGGAACAGAATAAAATTGTAATTAGAACAAACCATGTATCCCATTTATGTTCTTTATTGACTGTTGCTACACCAAGAAACATGAAAATAATCGTCTCTGAGGAACTACTAAGCATTTTCATTGCATATTTTATTGTTGTGTGTGACTTGTGAGAGATGTTAGCTTCTACATAGTTTTTCATTGTAATACCACAGAATGTAATACTGGAAAGAAATGTTTCATGTTAACACATCATAAAAATTAAATTTTTGTATTACATAATATCACAACAATCTCTAATTTTTTTGACATATGATGATAATAATAGCAAGGATAAAAGAAAAACAAGAAGTGTACTCGTATCTGTAGTAGGAGAACTGGTACAACGTGACAAGGAAGCAAATCATTGATTAAAGCTCCATTACAGTTGTTAAGGTGTCTTTAAAGGTGTAGTGGAAAATTGAGTTACACGTTGTATACGTCAAAGGGGATGGTTGAAACGTGTCTCAAATTATCACAGTTAATCAAATGTACATAAGACAAGAAAATTGATACAATTACTACTTTGTGGTAGTAATAATTTCAATAATTAAAACTTTTGGTTTAGAGATCCTAATCGATTTTCTGTTTTATTACAAGATTTATCGGAAATTTATTGGTATATAATAATTATATTTATGTGCAATTCTTTTTAAGTGTCCTCCTATAACATAAAATAAAATAACTATGAAAATAGGAATTCATCTCATCACATTAGATTATGAACAAACAGGAAGTTGTCTAAAAATAAAACGTTTTAGAAAATCGACTTTACCTCATTTTGTATCCGGAGGGAACAAAATATAGGGTTTTATCTCAAGGTAAACGATTTTGTGCGATTATATAATGTTGTCACAATGATAAAGATTTATAATATAGATTATACTTACGCTAAAATTCCAGACATGTGGAAGATTTCCGCATTTAAATATGCCAAATAGGCCATAACAAATATAAAAATAGGTTCTATAACGCGCACTTCATGTGTAAATCTTGTAACAAATCCAGTTGCAAATCCCCATATAACACCAATTATAACACCACCCAATGCAACAATAAGAAAATTCGCTATACCAGCTAATATGTCCGTATAAATAATATTTTCTAAGCCCATTATTGTATATGCTTCGAACATATGATATAATACAACAGTAACAGCATCATTTAATAATGATTCACCGAATACAATTATGTACAAAATTTCATTAACTTGAATTTCTTCAAAAACGGCCAACACAGCCACAGGATCAACGGCTGATATTAATGAGCCGAACAATAACATTTCCAGCAATGGAGTATCACAGGAGAACAGGCCTGTCAGTCCTACCGCCCACAAGGAAGCACCTGAAAAACAAAATCAAACATTGAAAAGATCACAGAGTTATATATATATATATATATAAAGACCCTTGGAAAACCAATATTAAATCGGTTCATCCACCTGCGAACGTTCGAAGAATGAATATTAATTAAAACATTGGAAGATCTTGAAACATCATCAGTTACTATATGTAATCCTTAATTGAACTATTATGTTGAAAATTGGTCTTTTTCATTCGTCATTTTTTGCATAATTATTAGTCCTGTCGTATTTGCCTCTACTAACATTCTGAAAATTCTGAGTAAGATGAAGCTAGAAACTTGAAATTCCAGAACCCCATTCAACACAATTCAAAAAATTTATGAGCGACTGATAAGTTATTCATGTTTTATCAAGATAACATGAAAAGATGGAAATGACTCATTATATTATTCATTTTTCCGTTTATATTTCGAAACCGTTGGTTGCTATCGTCTACAAATTTTATAACAAAAAAAATCATCTAAACAATACATAACTACAAAAAGTTACCAATAAAAAAATTCCTTTTGAAATTCTTCTTTTTTGAATTTATATAATAAAAGTTATTAAACAATCAATCTTTTAATAAATCATAATAGAGATTGGAGCGCTACAGTCTCTTGTCAACTAAAGAAGACCGTATTTCAAGCAGAAATTCCACACTAGTGATTTTGATACACTGATAAAGCTGCTTTTTTTTGTAATCATCAATTTATATTTTCTCTAACAAACCGTTTTCAATTTGAATACAGCTTTTCTTTGGAATAACTGATAAGTGATCGAAAGATTAACTTTTATTGCAAGTTATTGAAAGAAGTGTTATCGATTACACAATGACGTTTATGTATTTCTCATGGGATATAAATTTTCGAATGGAAATTTATCAGACCAATTCGTATGCCTAAATTTGGACCATCTTGAAGGTTTCTAAACACGATAATGTTTTTTTTTTGGCGTTGCGCGGAAACGGTTTTCTTTGTAATAAATGCTCATTAATATTGTATAGAGCTTTGTAGCTTTCGCCCAACATGAAACACATGTCACAATATTTAGCTTTCATGAGCATTTATTGTTATACCATCAAATGTTTTTTCCTTACAATTGCCCTGATAAATTAGAATTCAAATATTTTCCGTTCTATCGTTGTTCAGCCTTTTTCATGGTGCAACAATCAATCCCTTTATTTAGAACCACATTTCAGCAATTCCGAAACGTTTCTTCAGCAGTAATAACAATAATCAAGTATAATTAAAATTATTCGCCTGAAGTGCGTTGAATAAATGAAGATTTTCTTAAGAAAACTCAGAAATGATGTACACAGATGGATACGATTCAAATTTTACCATTTCGATAGTTTCATTGACAACAAATTCCAAATTTCTTGTTTATCTATCTAAATAATTTTTAAATAATACAATCAGTTCAATGTTCTATTCAACGCCATCTGTATTACGTGCAAGTTTAACAAAATGTTTAATCTAAATACGATTAAATATATTAGTATATCATCAAAGTTCAAAACTCCTTCCTTTTAATATTATTTGGGTTACGTCGTCTCACATGTGTATTAATTCATATCAGAGTTCATTGATAATTAAAAATTTTACTAATAATTTTTTGTATAACACGTTCATGTTATTCCTTACTGCTATATGCTGCTATTTAATGATTGCAAATTTAATGATGATTTTATTTATTCATTATCTTCAGTAATGAGTCACATTTCATGATATTTCCATAATTATAATCAAAAATACGAGTTTTAGAATTATTTAGTTTATCATTTTGTATGTCTAACATGCATATCTGTAGCAGAGCCGTAATTAGAACATTTGGCGCAAAAACAAAAAATAGGCTATATTTTCAGAAGATATAGGGTAAAGTAAGAAAATTATCCCTTTCACTTCTATTTCTTCTTTAGCTGATGGGCTTTTGCAAGTGGTGAGGGTCAAGATTTTACCCTAATCAGGTCCTCTACTCTATCTACAGTACCTATAGAGACCTGGGGCCTATGGCTAGGGCCACAGTAACTATAGGCTAGTTACGGCTCTGATCTGTAGGAATGGAGGAATAATAGACACAAAAAGTGATAAAAAGTCTAGTAATAATAATTTTAAATAAATAAGTCACGCTTATTCACTATAAAAAGTATTTAAAAAAATTCAAATTATCTATATTGTTATGGTGAATTAAACCAAAAAATTATATGTATAATAAAAATTGCGATTAATAGGAAATATATCAATAATATGAAAGATAAAATGAGTAATATAGTAATTGACTGAAACCGACTACCATATATTATCACCGTTTGATATCTGAAAATAAATATTTATAGAGAACTTTCAGTTTCAGCAATAAATATCTAATAAATGTTTTCCAAAATACAATAAACATTTTTCTATATTTTGTACAAGGTTGTGATAACAATGGATGTGTATTCAGATGACCAGTGTTCTAACAATTGACGTTCCTGTAAAGTATTGTCAGATGTAATACTACCATCTGCATTACTGATAGGGTGCAGATGGACGGAGAGATTTATCTCTCCTAACTTTCCGCTCTTTGTGCTAAAAACGTGACAAAAGATCGTTTTCTCTCTATTTTTAGAGCAAGAGATCATATCTACCTCTTTAGTTGGTGTGAGAGAAGGGGACAAGTTAGGGCAGAAAAGTCTCTCCGTCTATCCGCACCCTTACAACCAAAACCCACAAATTCCTGTCGTCCGATTAAAATTCCTCCGAACTAGCGGAATTTGTGGTACCTGATTGATTGTCGACGAATTTTGGGTAATACGATAGGTATCCTCGAAGGTATAGTTGTTTCGATTTGTCTGACGATATCGTCAGAGCTTTGTTCGTCCGAATACGTCTCGACCTCCACTGTTACCACAGCTTTAGAAATTCAAATTTAATTTTGTAGATATTGTTGAATAAATGCATTAAAATATAAATTTCAGAAAATATACGGGAAAATTGTGTCAATTAAATTCAAGTTTCTATCAATAAAACGTAATATGTACCTATGTCGTCCGAGAAACCACTAGGGACAAGTGAAGTCAACATTGTCATGACAGGCCTTTAGAATGTGGATAAAAATAATGAAACAAAATATAATGTAAACAAGTCTTTCCTGTATTATACTTTGTACTTTTTCGAGAAATATATAGACATTGCTTATTGTTAGCTAAAAAATCAATACTTAGTTTTCTTGTTTTTTTTTCTGTAATATTCTCTAAAAATAAGCACACATATTGCAAAACGTGCCCAAATTCTTCAACTCCTACGTAAAAATTTAATACAACATTTTTCCCTAGAGATACCTACGTTAAAAGCTTATATAGTTTCACCCCTTTCAACTTACCTATAGTTAAAGCGTTAAAAATCGTCCCAATAACCGCAAATAATAATATACTGCCTAGATGATCAAAGAACAAACGATTTGGCATAAAATAGCCGGCATCTAAAATAATTGGCGGTAACATATAGAAAAAGAACGTATCAGGAGTCATGGGTGACATATCCATTCCACCAACATGGACGAGTAATACACCAATAACAACTCCAACAACAACCAGCAAACAGGATTCGGGGAAGATTTCGTTCAATTTCGGAGCCATATGGAATCCTGAAACAAAAATACAAAAAAAATACCAATCTTTTATTCATCATCGATTAGATACTAAAGGTCATAATTCGTTCACGAATTTTCTCTTATATCATTATTGTTTATGTTTCAAGGGCTAATAATCAATACTTGAAATAGCATAAAAATCTCAAAGCTATTACGTTTCAGAAGATGATATTTGGTGAATTTTCATTGTGATAGGAATACTTTAACAGGAACTAGATATTTAAGTTGATGGTGACAGAACGTCGATAATGTTTTGCAGATTTTCATCGAGATAAATACGAAAAACTTTTACGGCTATAGTTTCTTTATTAGAATTTAATCGTGAGTAAAATTTACATGGAGAATAGTAGTATATTTTGGGATGTGGTCAAGGTTCTGGAAAGTTTGTAAACAAAAAGGGTTAAGATGAGCATTTCTATAATTCACTATTCTAGAAATAGTTTTAATATAAACCGAAAATTCAACTTTTTTCTACATCACTCAAATCGAATTGGCGAATTCAATTAAATTTAGTCCGTCCATAAAAAAAGCCCTATAAAAAATTGCGTATTCTACCAAATATTTGCATATAAAATATCAAGAAAAGGTAGTAAAAGATTAACATTATCTTTCATCATAATGAAACTGAAAGATTTATAGGAGAAACCTTCGACTTGACAAATTCTCCACAAACAAGTCAAAAAATGGTTATTAGATAAGTCTCTTTTTAATAAAATTTCCACTTAATTGTTAAATAACAAAATAAATTAATAAAAGGAACTCTCAACCTATTTAGTATAATACGTAGGTATAATTCCATTGATAAATGATTACGTAAAATATGTATAATATTAAGCTTCCTGTACCTATTCGAAAATCTTTAATTAAATATGCCAACAATGATGGACTAGCTTTATTGTTTTCCCAATATACATACATACATTATATATTGTCATTGTACGCTATAAATAGGTATATTTTTGAGTGATAACAGAATACTCATACGCAACTTTTATTAGTTATAAGCACGTGTATACCCAATTTTGATTTATATGCCGCTGTATTTCATTTTGGAGAGTTTAATTCAATAGCGTAATCATTTTATAAATAATTTAGATTTAGTGCACTTTTTGTCAATTTTCAATGAGATTTTGATTGGAAATTTCTAAAAACCAAACAAAGGTGTGACAAGACAAGATATAGTAAGCAATTAGATTGAAAACGTGGTAGATATTTTAAATAAAAAATTTTTACTCTTCACTACAAACAACGATCAATAATTTTATTATCCTTGAGTTCATTATTGTCATCCTTGAATTAAATGATTTGTGTAGACTGTGAGTTTGTTAATAATGTAATAGCCTGTAATCTCCAAATTTATAATTATTATCCACCAGAGCTTTACTCCAATTTTCATCATCAGTAATTAGTTTTTCTACAATTACGTAAAATGTCGAAAACCTCGTAAACAGATTTCTATCGAATTTTTACATACATTAGTATTATTATTTATTCTAATTTACAGGCCTTGATTTCAGTCAAAATTATACAAAATTTTCGTGCAATTTCTCTACATGATTCATATCATAAATTACTCTTTTTGAAAAAAAGCCGGAAATCCATCAACAATCAATAATTATTATAATTACGTTTCCGTGCCTGAATTTGATCAAATATTTAAATACATGGATCATAATTTTGTAACATTTTATCATTTTTAAAAAGGTTCAATACTTTCTAATAGTAGATAATAGAACAGTCATAAATTTTTATTACTTCTTCTATCAAATTCACCAGAAAACAAAAATCTAATTATGGTAGCATCTTTATAAGATTACATTTGCCAATGACTGTTGGGCAGTTATAAATCTTTATCAATTTCTTAGATAACAGGTCAAGGTTTTAACGTTTTTATGATAAAAGATTTAGAAAATAGTAAGATCATGTGAAGCCTTATAAGAGTTTCTTTATTCTATTAGATGAATTTGCTTCAATTAATCGGAGAATTTTAGTAGCTTTTTTATTAAACACTCATCTTAATTGTCTACGATTCTGGTTGTTTATATCTTCGTATTAGATTGGAACATCTGTGTTTTGATGAGAATGTATTATAATTTATGGAGTTTTATTGTTATGAATTTTTTCTAATACAATTGCAGAATTATTTTTTATTTACTTCCCTAATTTAAATAGAAACTTTATTGCTCTATTTTCAATTAGAACTTTGTGATAATAATTTTGAGGGACATTTCAAGCAACAAAATTTCCCATTATTGTCAAGGCTTCTTGAACAAATTGACAACCAAATACCCAGTGGCAGACCAAAGTACGGATTGCAAGGGCGCTGCGCCTAACTAAATCGATATTCCCTGACCTCAAACTCTGCAGTAGAGTTCGTAGAGTAGCTAAATTACTATTTTTTGTTCTACATTACAATAATAACTAGTTTTTGCTCTTTTCTTTTTCGATTCAGTAATCAATAAAAAACCGACTTGAATCGATCAAACAGTAAATCAGTTTGAACCTTTATTTTTTGGCCTAACTCTGTCAAGTTGATTGGCAGTAATTGTTTACCAATGTTGTTGAGAACCATCAAGTTCTCTATTTACCAAAACATTTAACTTGGTTACATTCGGAAGGTGGGAGGAATATAAACTTCAAACAGGGGTTGTTAAAGTGGATAAATAGCTATTTAGTCAATTATTGTTTTGAGTTATGGTTTGGAACTCCAGGGAGTTTCAAACAAAATGCTACGTTAAGCTTTTGATCTGTAGTAAAGGATTAAATGTTCGATGGATTTTTTGAGATATTTTATTTATTTGTTGGTTGACTACTAATAATTTTAAAAAAAATTGTTGTAAAATACATTTTCGAATCAACTGAAAACAATGAATCGACATAAATTTGAATACTGAGTCAGTATGTCGTTGTTTTAATTGAAAAGTTATTTTTATTTCAACAACGTTGGAATTTAAATTTTTTAGTATTATTAAATATTAATTATCAACTGAAACAGTGATATTTTGAGATTCTAATAATAATATAATTGGAAAATAATTGTTACTGTCTGTGAGTTAGAACAATCTAAATCAAGGGAGATGGGAAGAATAATAATTTTTTAATTAATATGAAGTAAATCTATAGATTTGTTTGTTTGTTTTTATATAAAATTATGAAGAATTACTGATAAAGAATGACATAAGGAATAACAATACGTTTAAGGAACATGACCGTTCCAAACTGTTAATTGTCCATTGTATTCTTGAACTTGAAATTATAAAACAGATATGTTTAAAATTTCTAGTTGAGACGTAAAATATTGGCAAATTATGAATTTTGGCAACGGTTCAAAAGAAGAGAATTCAATAGTTTATTTACATTGCCATGTTGAGAAAAAGAACTAAAAACACAGCTGAGTGCTCTAAATATCAAATGAAACAACGAACTTCTCTAGATTCAGTATTCCCCCTTTATAAAATGAGGGTTGACTTATTGGGGTATTTTTTTGGATCTGTTGTAAAACAACCCTTCATCAACAATGATGACTCACCAATTTTGGCCAAACTGGCACAAAATATCCATAATCCGATGATGAATGGCGTCTCCACTCTGTGAAAAGAGACAGAGGCAACTGGATATCGTTCAACATGCTCATGTTCGTTTCTTGTATTTTGTTCAGCCGAATTGGATTCCTTGGCCCCCACAGGCACAGCATTGTTTAATACACCTGGGGGACTGCTATATTGACTACTTATTGGTGATTTTGAATTATTATTGTAAGCTGGCGTAACCGTGTTGGCAGTATGATACAATTCTGATGGTGTTGGATGGGCAGTAACGACGTCTAATAATGCCGCCGCCGTTATCATAAACACAACCAACACTAGGCCGGCCCTGCATGCCCGCCGCGATAAATTCACACCGTGTTTTAACGAATACATCACATATGGTCTAGGGTATCGCGAGGACTGCCATAGTGGCAGTCGGCTGCTGCAGGCATCGTGCACCTGCCGAGACTGGGCGTCAAAATCCAGCTGATGACGACGTCGCGACGCCGTTGAACGTGCGCAGACGTTATCGTCACTGTCGCCGCCGCACAATATTCGCTCGATTTTCGTTGGTTTTGGGAATTGTGTGCGTGTGTAGATGTGTGGATAGTCCTTGTTTCAAGACCACGAATCTAAACTGGATCCTCTACAGGCGCCAGTTAAGGACACAAGCTAAATACAAAATAAGATTTATGTGACATCTCTAGAGCGCTACAATAAAGTCTAATTCACACAATCAATCTTCAAACAGTCCACACAAGGACTGAAAACAACACCAGTCTTCAGTGAAAAAAACTGATTCACAAAAAAATCCAACTACACTCATTTTCCAGCTGTTTGTTAGTGTTATTGATTCATAATACAGTTAAAATATTGATGGATACTGTAGCACGTATAGTTTTCAATCGTGAATAGTTTCGTCATTTTATAAACAAAGTTCAAACCGAATCGCGTGAGAATCATTAAAATTTTCTAGATACGTACTGGAAAACGCTTTATTAAAAAAAAAATAATCCTTATTCATATTCTAAAAGTACTTGATCAATATTTGTAAGTTATCTCTCCTCCATAAATATTAGTAAACATATTTCTTCTATAGATAGTTCGAAAAATCTAGAAAACTTCCAATTGCCAAATTAATTCTAATTAACTCAATTTTATAGGGGTTTCAAAAAAAAACGCATCTAAATACTTTGAAGGTGGATTATCTATAAATATTTAGCTATCAGATTGAAACGTGTTAACCCTATTCCAAGGTAAAATTTCAAAAATATGAAAAAAATACTGTTAAAAAAGAATAAATAGTCTACGTTTAAAGATAGTATCATCTCTATTATCTGTTTAAAATGGCTTTAATTTAAGTCATCACTTTGTAAACTTGTTTTGATCATTTCCAGAAAAATTTGATCTACATATGTATCTATTCCCGCCAGATCCTTATGCTACTGTTTTTTAATTAATATTAAATATTTCGTCATTGACAAACAACAATTTTAATACTTATAACAAATATTTAATAGGTGTTTGTTTAAGGCTTTAACAGTCGTGCGAATAAATGCAATTTAATAAAAGTATAATCGCAATAATTTTTCAGGATTAGCAATTTTTTATGAATTAATTACTTTATCACAAAATTACAATCATTCGGTGCAATTCAAACACAAATCTTCTTCTCTCTCCTTATGGATATCCATAAAGAATTGGCCATTCAAGTGTCCTCACTCTTTAAGGATTTGCTTGTTACGCCCAGCAAGCTTAAGCGGGACATTTAAATCAAAGATAAACACAA
>JAZBHA010000095.1:70788-85166 GCA_037464855.1 Iselma pallidipennis | reverse complement strand
AAAAAACTCCTTAGAGATAAAGATGAAGATAAAAGATTTGCGTTTGAATTGCAGCGATTATTAAATGTGCCATCTATATCTGAATAGAAAGATTAACTAAAACTTATGTTTCAAAATAAAGATTTCTCTATAAAAACTGTGTTGTTGAAGATTTCTATCAATAAAACGGTCTAGAAATTTTTACCCTTCGATCCTAGATGTGTTTTTAACAAAACAATGTAAAATTATGCCAATGAACTTGACCATGAAAAGCTCTTGGTGACCTGTGTTGGTGACCATTTTTCAAGGGCGCCTACGAAGATTTCTTTGGAAAGAGGTCATAACAATTTTGAATATTTTGTATACATACTATACAAATGTGTCCAACTTTTGCTCTGAAATCTTTTATTTAAAAGGGCTAATCCTATCCAGGGCGGGGGTCACTTTTATTAAAAGAAATTTAAATTTTGCCAAAACAATAGGTTTTTTATAGTTCTTTTTTTACTAGAAGAACTATTTGTAATGTAATGAATGAAGCACCAAGACATAATTACTAAAATATTTATTGATATGGTAGTAAAATTGAGTACATCAGCTTTTTTTAGATTTTAACAGTTATAGGAATCTTTTTTAGAGACTTTCTTATCACAAAAATTAAAACTCAGTTACTTGAAGATCACTACTTTTCTCTAAACCTTCTAATTCTTTTTGACTTCGATGATGGACAATACCAGCTCCAAAGGCATCACCCATCACATTAATAGCAGTTCGAAAACGATCTCTAAAAATTGATCATCATTTTTAAATCAAAAATACTAATATAACTTTCATTCAACTACATACAATAACCAATCAACAGCTATAATAAGAGAAACATCTTCAACTGGTAAACCAACAGTACCTAATACCATAACCATTGTAACAAGACCAGCTTGTGGTATACCAGCTGCTCCAATACTAGCTGCTGTTGCTGTTATACTAATAGCAATATAACTACCAATTGATAAATCAACACCACGAACTTGTGCAATAAAAATTGCTGCAACCGCTTCATAAAGAGCTGTACCATCCATATTGATTGTAGCACCAATTGGTAATGCAAAACGGGCAACTCTTGGATCTATACCATTGTTCTCTTCAAGACATTTAATTGTTACTGGAAGAGTAGCTGAGCTAGATTTCAGGAAAAAATAATTACTAATTGAAGGCAAACAAAAATAAATTAATAGTTATTTGAACAAAAAATTTATTCTAGCCTTGTTACTTTAAACGACTTGTTGCTAACTTTTTTTTAATAATCACACTCTATATTTAGTTTTAATTTTAATAGAAAATTCAATCTGACAATGAGTGTAGAAAAAGTATAAAACAAGGCTGGATTATAACAAAAACGTCGATGACTTAACAATTTATTCTGCGTGAATGATTTTGGTAGAAAAAAAGATGGACTTCTAACTAGTTTTACGCACCTAGAAGATGTACCAAAAGCTGTAGCAATTGCTTGAGTCATATTCATTAAATAACGTATGGGTGACTTCCGTGTTAATAGAACATACAATGTTGGTAAAATAACAAAACCTTGCAGTAATAAACCAGTTAAAACTGTTGTAAAATATAATCCTAATTGACTCATAACTGCGTTAAAATCATCAATTTCTAAAATTTTCGATGTAACAAGAAACAATATACCAACGGGTGATAACCAAATAACCCATGTAGTTATTTTCATTGACAATGCTGTTAAATCATGAAAGAAATTCGCTAATGTTTTACACTCATCACCTAATTGTCCTAATGCTACTCCAATTACAGCAGCTACAACAACTAAACCAATTATATTTGTACCACTAATTGTTTCTTCGGCAATATCCCATTTATATAAATCTATATAGGAACAATTAAAGGAACAAAAAGAGAAATTAAAAGAGAAATTTTACAATAAACTGATTAGAAGTGGATTTAATTAATTTTACCCGTTTCTTGTGGATTTGAAGTGGGTGGAGTTAATTTTGTTCGAAACTGAAACAAATTATTAAATTTAAAGGAAATTGTCAATAATAGAAAGCATTTACATCATCACAATATTCTCGAATATTGTAGTAAAGAGCTTATTAAGATATTTTCGAACATTCTGGAGTAAAGGGTAACATTTACCTGCTCAGTACAAGCTTGGACCACATTAGGTGGGAACATATTCCTGCAAAAAGAAAGTCTTATCGTTAATTTCAAACAATTATTAACAAAATATTTATTGCTACTACTTAAAGTAAACAATATACCTATGATCCGATACAAAACTTAAGTCTAGATATGCTCAGCTAGTAAATCTGCACTAATTGATTTACTACATGGAACAAAAAACCAAGAATTGATAATTAATTTTTTAAGCTTATTGTAGTGTTGTGAATGAGTTAAAATGCGATTCAAAAAGAAAGCAAAAGACATTGAAAGATCACAAACTTTATTTCTATTTATTAAATTATTATTGAAAAGAAACTGGAATGTCTCCATTATTGATCTGATCTCTAGTAAATTCTAGTAGAGGTTTTAAAAATAATTCTATAATAGCTTGTTTCTGGGTAATTTCCTACTTCCCTATACCTTTTACAGTAAGAAACAAGCTCTGGACTAATTCGAGTCTTTATTCTTTGTTTGTTATTGTTTGAACGAACATTTAACATTTATTAATGACCTTATAGCGCTTTCATAATCCAAGCTGGTTTGAGAACAAATATGTTAATATTTTGAAAAAATCCCTTATAAGGTTTCAATAAGATCTGCAATCTCCTATTCATCTCTTTGTGATCTGCACACAATGATTTTTAGAACATTCTACCTGTTGATGGTTGAATCATAATCATACCTTTTCAATACTATTCACTTTATTTTTCAATTTAAACTCATATTTTCATCGTCCTTATTCTGTTATCTCAATTGTTTTCCACTTTCACCGTTTGCTGCTATTCTCCATATTTTCATAATCTGATTCAAATACTTTCAATTTATTTTTCATCTAGTAATTGTTACTACTCCTTTAAATATTGTTCCTGCCGTTATCCTTTTGGATTTTTAAGGATTCATGTTATCTTTGCCATCTTCCCTTTTAAGGCAAACAGTTGTTCAAATCCTGATCATACAGTTTTGATATAAATAATTAATAAAAAGCTTCTAACATTAAAAAAAAAGCTACCCATTGCTAAAATGTTTTTCAATTTGTTACGTTAGAGATAAAGTGTAAAATAGATTTATTTTATAAAAATTAAAACGATGTAATTGTTACTAAATCAACACAATAATCAAACCATAAAATGTTGTTTTTCCGGCATTTCTCCTTTCAAATAATACTTGGAATTAAGTTTTAAAAACCGTAGCCTTCAAAAACATCATATTGATTTATTACGTTTATTGATACAGAATAAGTAAATTAATTGTATCCGCTTTTTTTTGGAAATAAAGACCCTGGGCAGACGCCCGTACGTGTACTCCACAATTAACCTTTTTATGTTAAAAAACCAAAAAAATGGCAACTTTTTTTTTGAATGTAATAGCAAGGACTTAATCAAATCTCCGTTATTTAGAAAATTTTAAACTAATGTTTTATATAATGAACAACCTAGGTATTAAAAATTTTCTATATTATCTAGAGAATCTAAGAGATAAATTAATCCATATGATCGCAAATATTTACGCAATAGACTTTTATTGCCAATTATTGTTTTTATGACAATTACAGCATCATATTTCGTATCAACTATTACATCTGAAAGTTTCCAAAAATTTGGAAAAAGAACATAACAAAAAACAATAGTTACGAAAGCAATACACAGAGCATTACAAGTAATTGTAATTTTGTTAAAATGCATCTAAAAATTTCCTTAAGTTTGGAATTTTTTAAAATTAATCATAAAACAACAATTATAATAATACATCATCATTAAAAAAAAAACATAATAGCTATTAGTGTCAATAGTTATAGCCTGATTGTACGTAAACCACAACATTTTTTTTCCCCCATAAAACAAACTTACTTGACCAAATCGAGTAGAGTATCTGCAGTGGTGACATTTCGTACTTCCACTTGCTCCCCATTAGATTCACCACTATGTACTGATCCTGGTTGAATAGCTGCCACTAAAACAATTCCCAAAACAACAGCTAGAAATGTTGTTGTTAAATAATATCCGATTGCTCTAGCTGCAATTTTCCCCGATAATGATAAATCTAAACTAGCAATGGCTGATATTAACGATGATACAATCAATGGTAATATTAGGGCTTTTAACATTCTCAAAAATATATCACCAAGAAAATTGATATACATTATTTCTCTAGCTGTAAAATCTCCAACGGTCTCTTTAAGGACAATGCCTAGAACGACACCAGCAACCACACCACCAATAGTTGCCAATGTTAATTTATTCATTCTAATGCAAGATAAACAAGAATCTTGACAGGATCTCTCTTCATCTTCCAGATTTTCCGTTGATATATCAACGATTTCTTTGGGATTTCCCGACATTGTATTTTTTTGGAATGTGAACAACACGATTACACTGATTTCGTAAATGTAGAAATTATGCGAGATATTTTACCACACCACCTTCTTTATTTATATGAAACCAGTAAGATTAAGATAACAATTCTCTTATCATATTATCTAAACTGACCTGGTAAATTATCACCGTACTAACTAAACTGATCAGTTAATTTTCTATTTATTTAATATGTACAGGAAATTTATGTAATTTATTTACGTGAATTAATTTTGGAGTTAACAGACAAAGAGTCGATTGATAACTGGCGACTTTCTTTATTGTAATTACGATTTCAATGTTCCGGATAGATCTTGTTTTAACCAAGTGACTTTTACTTCATCAACCACAAGAAAAACGTAAAAAAAACCATAGATCTTACGTGAAAAGATTAATCAGATATGAAATATTTAGTAATAGGAAAATGTGTATCTCGAAACTTAATTAATATTCATACACCTATATAACATAATAATAACAACATTAATTTAGTTTTGAAAACATTCGAAAATTGTGACTGGGTCAAACTTGATTGTATGTTTTTTTCTACACACGTTCTATAAAGTTTTATAAACTATTCCAAGTGTAGTAATTAAACAAAAAAACATAAAACTATGAATTGTTGATAACACTATCTCGTATTGTTATTATTTCCAACTATTATACTAAATGCCTAAATACCTTGAGGAAAATGTAGTATTAAAAGGACGGTTGGGAAGTATTAAAAAGGTGGTCAGGTCGGACTCGCGCACTCACGTTCCGTACCTATGGTACCATTTATTTAATACAGATATGTTACTCCATACATGCACGGATGCCGTCGACCGCCCAGCTTATAAAGCCAATTTTCACGAATTATTCGCGAAATTTTGAAACTGCTATAGTTTTCGTGTAATCTTCATATGATCATCTATATTCTTGATTTTTTGGTAATTTTCCAATTAAAAAACGAATAAAATTTTTCTTAAAAGAACCTTGAAGGACCTTTTCAACGATATATCACTTGCCGTGTAAAAATAGAAAAAATGTTTCTTCATCGTTATTTTGCCTTCACAGGGGCACAATTTTTAGCGAATTTTTATTATGACCTAGGAACTAGGTGTGTGTCATAACTCTCTACCTTCGTGCCAATTTTCAACCTAAAACGTCAAACCACATCCCCACTAACCCGCAGCCTAACAAACTGAATGGTACGTCTAGGGGGCCCTTCATACCGTCTCATCTTCCTCTGAATATTTTCTTCATGTGGGCTCATTTCTGATTCCCAACTTTATCAAGGGTTTGTTTAAGTGTCAGAATCCCTGCCACTTTCCTTAAGTGGGGTATATTTAATCCAAGAGCCTTTTTTGAGAGCCTTCTGGAAGTACTTTCGCTAACGCTCCTTGCCTGTCGTGCCTTCTGGTATTCTAACCAGTAGTTCTAATGAGTTTCATCTGCCCACTTACTGATTAGACTCAAAAACGTAAACGACTTTTTGTGTGAAATAGAAAAAAAACCTGCTATCGATGATTGAAAGCAACCAATAAAACAATCAAGTAAAAGTATCGACATAATTGAAAAATACATATCTATCAGTAAACATCCGAAAAATAATCTTTTTACGTATTTATAATCTAATTAGGTCTGGAATTAGAAAACAATAAACTCCAGATATCAATCAAATCAGCAATGGGATATTTACTGTATAAAAGCTTTGGGTCCGATGTAGAAATGCAATACCTGCATTGCAGCATACATTTAAAATAATTTTTCTTAAAATTCTTAGAAATTATTAATTCATTGTTTATTGCTAAATCATTATCAAATATGCTTCAATTCTGTAGTAGATTTTGAAATAACTTTAGTCAAAAACTATTTTGTAATCAATTATGTAAAGGGATATTAAAACGTCTGATAAAAACACAAACAATTACAATAAAAAAAAATAATAATAACGTAAATCAATTCAATTAATAAAAGCTTTTACAATTAAAACTGTTGATAACATAAAATGAGCAATGTATTATTTTTATGAAGCAACACTGACTGCCAATATAGCTACATATACAGTGGAACCCGGCTAACACGGAACTATGAGATCTTGAATATTTTGCGTGTTAAATGAGTTTCGTATCCTTTCCAATTCGCGTTAACTGTTTCGAGTTAAAGGAATCGAGCCGGGGCCGCAAAAGCAGTTTCTACTTTATGTAGACAACTTTGAATTTCCTCCAATAAAGGGTAGCTAGAGAGTCCTGAAAATTTGAGCAAACTATCTGATACATAAATTATTCAAGTACTTACTAGAGAATTTACTTATCTAGGTGACATACTTTGCCAATACAAAAAAAAAGCAAAAATACCTTCAGATTTTTACTTTCTTTTATCAAAGACCTTAAATTCTATGTGCGTAACTGAATGAAATAAAAAATGAAAGAAAAGTACTAATTTCGTAAACTCAAGATTAATCGGACGATATTTCATTAATGTAAATTATTTTTCTAAACAAAATTCCCAAAAAAACTGCTCATGTAAAAGACAGTTTTAAAGAGAGTGGATGGGGGAAAACCCAATCTACGTAAACTGCAAGAGAAAATCAATAAAAATACACATAACTAGGACCATCAGTAAGTTGAAAACCAAAAAAAAAGTAATAGCAATTAAAAAACAAAATTAGGAAAGGCCACAAGAAAACACAGCAACACGAGGATAGAAATTTTGTCGCTATTGATAAATATTGTTATTGATAAACAAAACAATTTATTCACTTTTCGATCAATTGATTGTTGACAATAGTCTCCAATATTGTAAAAATTGTATTTAAATAGAATCTATTTCACGTTTTCACTGTACTTACACGTTTATGTACAGGTACCTGCGTATATTGCAATTCAGTTATTGGAAAATTTTCAACCGTAAACACGTGGGATCAAAATTTTCAACGACAATATAGATAACTGTTATCAATTATAAATGAAGCTGTAAACTATAGTTTTCGAAATATAACTAACTAATTATCAAAAGCCAAGACAATTAAATAATAAACCTGTCTCTGGAAGAAAAAGAGCACTACTGTACTCGCAAGAACATAAAAGCTCTCTACTTAAGAAAAATTCTATTCTAAATAAAGGGTTGTAATTCTTACAACCCTTTATTTTTTTAAATGGTCCCTTTTCTAAAGTAGAATATTAAAATTTAGGAATGTTGAAAGAATGTAAATTAAAATTCAGCTGCTTAAACACAGCTTAAATAACCATACTTTAAGATTTTTATCTAAAGACCGGTTGGGATTTGTTATTTTTATAAATTTTATAAAAAATACTTCAATTTATTTGTGCAATTGAGGGACTTTACACCTAGATTTTCTTTTTAATGACGTAGATTCAGATCCAAAACAATTTTTGGTGATTTATTACAATCAGAGAAAGTTGTGAATAATTCGTGCAACTATCAGCCATCAATTATAATATTTCATATGATAATATAATGATTTGTGACCTAAGTTTTATCTTTTCTTTTATTCAAGTTAAGATGCATCTGAAGATGGACTATATTTAGTCCGAAACTAGTTCTGTGAAAATCAAACAAAAATATATTAAGTATGGACTTCTTGTATAAATTTACAAACTCTAAAAAAATCAATCCTTATGATAGATTACAGTAACAATAGAAGTTTTTCGTATGATTGTTGCACTTATTGTGCCTATCTGTTATTATCTATTTTGACAAAACAAACGATCTATTATTAGATCTATTTTCATTGATTTGACTCTTGTAATCTATCTAAATCAAACCGTACAAAAAATCTGCATGTTTATATTTTATAAATTTTGGTTCTATAAAATACCTAGAGGTAATCTATGCCAGATAAAGGTGTAAAAATTTGCAAAATCAAGATGAAACCCTAAAAGTCATTTCAACTATAGTTACCCACCACATAAGACCCACTCATCAGCAAAAAGTACCCAGACAGAATTGGATAATTCGACTTTGTTATACACCTCTTGTTAGAATAAGCGTCCGGTCAATAACAAGCCAGTAATCTCTCTGAAAAGGTTTGGCTTTATGTGAATAAAAAATATGTATAATACTCCAATAATATATTATTTTTGGGGTTGAGAAGATTTGTGTAAGTAAAAAAGTACAGAAGTGCTCGGCTATAACGACATTCAAGGAGTCTAGAGAATAGTGACGTTATATCCAAATGTTGTTATAGCCGGGCTTCAGATTAATGTAACTAAATAAAGTGGACACTCTTGGGACTGTGTTGGCTTTGTCGTAATAGACATGGTGTTGTTATACCTGTTTTACTGTAATTTCTTCAGGTGTCTACTTGGGAGTCTGGCAAGCGATCTTGTGATGTTATGCTCACTAGCACCTTCATAACGTGTTTGGAGTATTTATTCAATTTGAGATGTAAAAATGAATACCTAAACATTAGTAGACTCACGTGCATATAAAAGAGAACGACTTTTGGGTAAGAAATACTAGTATTTTTGTTCGTGTAAACCAGGCTTTTTCTCTCTCTTTAGAGTAAGATGGTGGAGAAATAGAATATCTTTCCTACCAGATTCCCCAGATTCTGGTCTGTGAAGCTTAAGTTGTCTTGGGAAGACAATCCTCGGCAGCCCGATTTACACAGGCCCAAAAAAGCGTCAAAATTTTGTCTAAAATTAACGAGTTAAAGTTAATTTAAAGTTGGTTATGAAACTGGCCGCTTGTTAAATTTAACTATTGATCTAACTGACCGTAGATATACTTAAAAACTTAATCGACAAAAAGATTAGTCCACATATTAATATTTTTTTATCTATTTTTCCTGATTGTGAAAAAAACTTTTGAATATTTAAAAGGAACCAGGTTGATGGCGCTACTACTAGCTTCACGTACGACATTCGGCGCCAAGAGGCAAGAAGAATGCGTGCGCGGGCGCTGATCCAGTCGCGGACTCGCGGCCTAATATCCATGATTACGTGTAGATTTGTTGTTGTGGATTTGTGGGGGAGCAAGTTGTTCCCCCCCTGATTTACAGAGATATTTTTCAAGAAATTGGCGCTACCCGATCAGCAACTTCTTGTAGTTCGCGTTTACCGTTCTTGGTATCGGTATCGTCTTCTGTATTTTAAATAAAATGTTTACAGCTAGCTAGTGTTTGGTGGATAATTATTATATTTTTATATCTCATTGAAAATTTCTAACAAAACTTTTATTATCAGTTCCTTATCAATACAATAATTAAACGAAATAGTAAAAATGATACAAGGATATGGATCAGTGATGCAAGCCTTTTTAGGCACATTGTTTACATGGGGCCTTACAGCTGCCGGTGCGGCGCTTGTTCTTGTCATTCGTGGCTCACAGGTTAGAAACTAACCTATAAAATGCATCAGAATAATGTAAACAAACCGTATTTTATATAATGTTTTTACAGAGGAAATTGTTGGATGCTAGTCTTGGTTTTGCTGCTGGTGTTATGACAGCCGCCTCATATTGGTCATTATTATCACCAGCTATTGAAATGGCCACAGAATCAAAATTTTATGGTGAAAATGGGGAGTATGCCTTTGCACCGGTCGGTGTTGGTTTCCTATTAGGAGCCTTATTTGTTTATGGGGCTGATGTTTTAATATCTGTATTGGGATTACATTCACCAAACATGATGCTAGGTATAATAAAATATTACAAATTGCTTAAAATTCTATGATCATTATTATTATTATCATTATCATTATCATTTGTAGCTTTACACGCAAAAAATATACGGGTAGAGCGTCGTAGTGGTATTAGAACTGATACATCATACATATCATCACCGGATTCCACGGCTATTGATGGGTTCTCTGAACTTGGGAGTGTCCTGCATCAACGTAGACGGGGTAGGTTTAGTACACCACCCTTAAAAAGCAACCACTAAAAACCAAAAAACACAAAAACTAACCAGTTACATTTTCTTAGAACCGTCTTATTGTTAGTCCTTTTTTATGGTCTTTCTCTGGTAGTTTCTGTAATTCCTAAAATAATCTATTTGTAAACAAAGTTTTTTTCCAAAAATTCCAACTTTATTACTTATTTCTCTAGAAATGTTTATTCAAATTTTTAGATTCAGCCTTGACTGTTAGCAAATGCAAATCATTTAATTTCCAGGTGTGGCTTAACGTCCCTTACTGTATTGTAACTAACTTTATACTTTCCTTTCAATTAACATTGATTTTCGCAAAATTCTTACAATTTACAATAGGCTAGTAGAACCCCCTGTTTAGATCTAGAGTTACTACACTGAAACACTCTGTACTCTTTCTGTTATTGATGATAATATCCTAATATTTCCTTCTTTGTAATTTACAGTAGGTAAATCAAATAAAGTACCAAGAAAGAATAGGGGCCTAATTCATGCACAGAGTTACGAAGAAGATTCCCATATTGAGGAAATCCAGCATGGTCAATGGAAACGTATCATGTTATTGGTAATAGCGATAACTGTCCATAATATACCTGAAGGGTTGGCTGTTGGTGTTGGTTTTGCTGCTGTTGGAAGTTCTACATCAGCCACATTTGAAAGTGCTAGGTAAGTGATTTTTTTCTTTTTCTATAAAAGACGAAATACGAAATGATAATTAAAAGAGTATTATTAAATAAAAGTGCGAAAAAAGGTGTAAAGACCTTCTATTTTATAAAAAATTATATTCAATTTAATTGAAGAATAATTGAAGCAAAGAAATTACTTTTTGATCTTAAAAATAATCATTGAATAAGGAATTTAATGCGATTGAATAAATCCATGACATAATTTTTTTTTTTGGTTTGATATATTTTGTGTTACTTTCTTGGAATTTTATTCGTTAATGACAATAGTCTAGATAAAGGTCAATATTATTGATCGATCAAGACGGAACCACTGAGACAATTCAAGGTCTAGATCTTGTCTTATCAATTCACTTTTCACAATATATGCAATCATGGTGCATTCTCGAAAAACTAACAGTTTTGTCTGTTTTTTTTTCCAAAAAAAGAGCCAACGATTAGTTAATTAAATGTATGTAAATTCGCTTTTTAGGAATTGGAATAACTTTAAATGATGATGATGAGCAAATTTCGTCATTGTTAAATTAGGGTCTGACTGTAGGCTATTAGAATATTTTTACATGCAACAAAGATATCGTATCGAGATGATAAAACACGTGTATTTAGTGAGAGGTAGAAGAGACGCGACTGATTATAAAATTGTCAAATTGTTGCCTTATGTAACGGCTATTTATCTGTCTATGATTTCTAAGAAATTTTGATTTTATTTATAAACTTCGAGATCAATGTTATTTCCAAAATTTAAATTCTGGTTTATAATTTTTCGACTAAATAATATCTCCCAAGGCTTTGGTGTTTGTCAAATCTTAATCCTTTTTTATTTGATTGTTGCCTTGCATAAACAATTTTTCAATTTTTATTTGTATCATATTCTGTTACTAATTGAATCAAAAATTCAAAATTAATGGTGTTAATCTGGTCATCTAACTAGTTACACAAGTTCCGGTTACTTACTGATAGATGGCGTTATGAGCGTTATAAGTAAATCGTCTCAATAATAGTTTATATGACTAGTATGTAGATGTCGCCCAAATGTTAGCTACCAAAATTTCAAGCTGGTGGGTATCCTGGTAGGAGGTCTGTTGTTGTGAATGAATGAACCGACCCGGCGGGGGCTCGACAGGGGGGCCAGGAATTCAACTGCAGGCCCGAGGCGCCGAACATTCCTCCGCGCAAGACGTCTGACCCCACACCGCTCCCCTCATATATACACCACACACACATACACAAGAAATTCTTCTGTTTCTTCTTCTTCTTCATCATCATCATCATCATCTTCTTCTGTTTTACAGCTGTTGAAATAATTTTGACTCCGGAATTCCAATGGGACTTGTCAGAACTTTTCCGGTTTTTCTACTGTAATTTCAAAAAGAAAATTAAAATCTGGTATACCGTTTCTGTTGTGGCACTATAGAAAATGTTAATTGATTAAGAAATCTAGAAATTGTGGCTTAAATAAGTATATTTAATTATGTTTCCAAGAAGACTTCGATATGAGATCAATCGAATAAATTTACAATCCTTTCTACCAGATCTGTTAGCCTTCATCTATAAAATTCTTGGCAATTAACACACCAGAGAGGTATAATTTATAACAATAGATTCTGTGTTACGAATTCTTCATCTAAATAAAGAGAAAAAAAATCTTATGTCGTCATCTGTTTGACTTAAAATTCTCAATTTTCTATCCATACATACATAATAGATATATATCTATCTATCTTTCTTTATAATCAATATAGAATCTACCTATCTTTTATATTTCTTTCATATTTTAAATGGTTGTTGTCGTCTTTGTCTTTTATTGGGATTCTTATAATTGAAAAAAAAAAGTAGTCCTCGTATGTGCGGAGAGGAGCCTCGCAGTCTAGCAGGCCTCTCCTCTCTCTTAATAATGTTTAGCATCAAGATCACCAATACACAAAACAGCAGGAACGGAAGAAAAGAAAAGAAGAAGAAAAAACAGAGAACGACTTAGATTTAGATTTCTTGAATCAATCTGCGACCTGAATACCAACCTTGTTTGCAGTTAACCAGTAATGCAACACGTGCTTAACAAAACTAGCTTTCCAAAATATGTATACCTACCTAGTATGTACATATAGACAAAGAATAGAAAAAAAAATACTAATACACGGATGTTTTATTTGACCAAAACGTCTAACAATGATGTTTGTCGATTTTCCACAAGGTTGTTCGAATGAAAATGTCACCTATGTCCTTGTAAACAATATCATTTAAATCATCAGGACATTCTTACATCGTTACGCAATTCCTTACTCATTCATATAAGAGGGACGGGTGGAGATTGTGACGTTAAGAAATTTTTCGTACAAGAAACCAGGAAGATATTGATCGTTTAGAACTTAATAATAAATACGACAAAATCGACGAATTTTTTCCCAATTAATTAACGAAAATAGTAAATTTCAACTTTCAAACAAGCTCTAGTTAAACAATATTAAATGTTAACTATAAAATATTATCTACCTAGTATGTTCAATTATACGTTAACAAGTCTTTAATTATATCAGTAACAAATAATTTATAACGGTTCTTTACACACATATACCATGTATATTAGGAGTATGTATTTATATGTATATTGTATATTAAATATAAATATACAATACATTTATATTAGGGTACAAGAAAAGTCTTATGCAAGCTACACCTCTCCAATTTACATATTTTCTGAATAATCACATTTGCATTGTATTTGAAAGAAAGAACTATAGGTACGTGTAATTCTTAGTGACTCAGCCACTCTATAATTTTTTTCTTATTCATGAACGAACATTCCCCAAAGAGAATGCTTCTGTCTCTTAGTAAATCCTACAATATTTTCCATTCATTAGTATAGCAAACCGTTCCCTACTTATTTATCATCATAGTATACCTACAACATATATTAAAACATTTATAAATCTATATATCTACATAGACAAGTATTGATTTATCATTCAATTACTTCACTTTTAGTATCAATTAAACGGTTGTAATTCTTGTTTTTAATATATTTTTAAGTTTTCAATAATTTCTATCGAATAATTTATCTATTTAGACATATATGCTGTTTTAAATGTGCCTAATAAATAAGTTACTTGGTAGAATTATTTCTTCTTTTAGAAAATTTGTATTTTTTTTCTGTTACCATTAAAATTACTGTGGTATAAATAATAATAAGTTTCATGCATGGTAACAAATAATCAATCATCTACCTTATTAAAATTGCAATAAATTAATTATAAAATAATGTCGGTCTTTAATTGGCCCTATTCAAACACCTGCAACGATTAAAACTATACA
>JAZBHA010000095.1:60009-70667 GCA_037464855.1 Iselma pallidipennis | reverse complement strand
TTTCTGAATACATAATTTCTTCTATTTCTGTATTAAATTTTTTACTAATCTATTTGGTAATGACGGTGTTTTCTTCTATTTTAAATATTTAAGAGTAATTGATTGATTTTTTCTTTTAAGGAATAGGAATATTTAGCCGATATAGAGGAAACGCTAAATGAAATTTTTAAAATTCAATGTTTCTTCCTATGTAATTGTAGGTTTATTATTGCTATTTCTAATATTTAGACTATTTAGACTTTTCTCTTTGTTGTTGAACGCAACAGGATAACTACTAGATTAAGACGGAATCTTGTAAATGTCGTAGTATGGAAATAATTCTACATGAACAAGGGACAACAATAAAAACATTATAGATTTTGTATCAGAAAAGAATTAAAAATCGCATTGTATAGAGAAAGGAGATGAGATATTACAATTGCAAATTTAAAGGAAACCTTATACAAAATCAGAGAAAAAAAATCTGATATTGACATGAAAATAAACAGGAAATGTTTTTTTATTAAAAAAATTGAACAAAAAATCAAAATGTCGACTTGTAAAGTGTTCATTTATTAATTTAAATATTGTTGGAACACAGCGAATGTTTGCTGATTTTCTTATCCGTATTTCAAGATTTAACAATATCAAAATGAACATTAAAAGAGGATACTATTCGTTCCCTAATCAGCAATAATTACTGTTAATAAGCTAGAGAAAATTAAACAGTTTCATAGGTGTACTTTGTGCGATTTTATCAATTTTCTCCAATTAAATGACCAATTCTCCATTGATAGAGTTCTTCAGTTATTATTATTAGACATCTTAACATGTGGGTTTATTGTTGAAGTCTGATGACCCAACAATTAACAGTACCGACATGTAATTTTCAACATACAAATTCTTAATATTCAAATAACCGTTTTAATAAATAGGAGAATATTTTCATAAATCAAACACTTATGATTATGATTTTACCTCAAGTAATATTCAAGAAGAATATAAGGAAAACTGTCTAATGTAACATAGGTACTTTATTTGCTCGCTAATCTAATCACTTGTATACATAATTTTTTTGTCCAAAAGCGTTGGAAAATTTTGAAAAACCATCTATATAATATGCAAATTTCCCTAAATTACTACTTTGTTGTTCTTTTACATAACTTTCAATTGTATTTTCTTTATGTTTTTGTTTATTTCTCCTCAAACTACTTCCTATTTCCTTTTTAATAATAAAAGAATTAAAAATATTTTGTTTAGATAATAATAGACAAAACCGTCACGTATACCCGCCCCACCGTTTTAAAGCCATTCATGCAATCTGCGTCACGTTTGATTGAGGCCGGAAGTTGTGAAAGATAGTCTTCTTGTTGTATGTTGTAATTTCAACTATTGATTTACTCTAGTCAAGCTTGTAAGGAATTTTAATTATTACCTTAAAATATTATATTGAATCATCTGTGACAAATAGTATTATTTAAATTATGAATATTCTATTAAGAGTATTTTTTAATGATTTGCCTACAGTCCGTCCCAGCGAAAAAAGTCCCTCTTGGTATCTGCTCTTTTATTCTTCTACCTTTAGTTACAGGGTTTCTAATCATTTTTCGATTGATGTAATGATGCTATCAAGTCTTTTTCTATTTCCTTCTGTTTTTTTTTTAAATATCCATACTAATAGCTAGTGTTTTATAATTAAAATCGGTAATGGAAAAGCCTATAAAAATTGATGTTGTTGTTATGGGTATGCTGCTATTCAGTTTTAAAAAAGAAACCAAAATGCATGTTTGTATGTGTATGCTGGCGCCTTGTTCACGTCATTGGCCCAGGCACTTTATAGACATTATGCAGAAACACCGACCGACATTCTAACCCCCTTGTTAAATTAAAAACGCATAAGCCGCTGGGTTTTTAGAAGTTAGCTCTCTCACTCTATAGAAATCAGGTTCTTCTTCTTCTTCTTCTTCTTGGCCATCGGTCGAACTTAATGTCCCTTTTCAACGCATGTTATATTGTGGTTATTGCACATGGATTGAAGTGAGAAAACACCTATGGGTTATGTAACTTGGGATGATGTCGATGTGTATGTGTGTATGTGTGTGTGGATATACCTGAGCCAGTGTTTGGAGTTCCTGGAACTGGGTAGGTCGGAGACGGTCAGCAGACTCTAAACTAAGTCTGTTTTCCAACCAGGGGCCATTGGTAGAACTATATTACACATACCTATATCCTTCTGAAAAATAGAACAAAATTCTACAATACCTACTTTACAGTCATTTTTAAACGGTTTCATATTATTTCTAGATATATTCAACATGAACCACAAATAAATATTTAAAAGTATAAACCAATTTGCCACATTTTATAGTCCATAGTTTATTAAAGAATTTTCAACAATGTTAATAAATGACCAGATGACGGTTTTATTACTTGTTTCTCTCTATATACTGCGAAATCATTCAATATATCATGAAGAAAACCGAAAAAAAGTTCACACCACAAATCAACATTTCAATCAATAATTCGAAATAATTATCTCAACATTACAAAAACCACCGAACCAAACGTTTACTGCATAAATATTCAAGTATCGTAAATCCTGAGTTATCTAAAGAATGCATTTTGGATAGATTTCACTGCACTAAAATCTCTTGTAAATTTAATGATTGCCACTTCCATATCCTGTCTTGTTTCTATTCTTCATTTCTGTTTATTTGCTTTCTTATTTCAAATTAATTCTCCGTTGCAATTAAAAAATTTTGCACAACATTATTCAAGTATTAATTTCCGGCCACCCAACACACGTAATTATTTCCATTCTATCTCAGAAAAAATTTTTTGAAATATGTTCCTATTTAGAATTGTTTATAGATCTAAAGTGGGCGGTATCTTTTTATGCAAATACACGTTTTACGTTATAATTTTTATCTATTTATCGTCGAATATTAATTGTCCCGATCTCTCTTTATAATACCCACCCACCAACAACACAAGCAAGGTGTTAAGACAGGTTGTTTTTGTTCAAGATATGTTATCTGGAAAATTAACAGAACGCAGAAAGCTGCATTACAATATCTGATTTCATAAATGGTGCCCTACCATCTCTTTTCTACTTTTAACATTAAAGAAAACATCAAAATTTCTGTGTTTGTCCAAAGTTATACAGCATATTCTGAAGTTTTATAGGACCTAACTTTCGTGTTCTTCCATCTCAGATTTTATGCAAATTTTTATCTGATCTGCTAAGTGAAATGGTCGCTTTTAATGTCTTTTTATACAGGCCATCAGTATGCGGCATCTTTGTCGTCTTCCTGGAATCGACTACTAATCCAAAAATCTGCACTATTATTTAGACCTTTTCTGTTGTAAAAACAGAAAATTGAAACATTTATATGAATTTTCCTTAAACATACCAATTTATAATCTCCTTGTAATACCTTCTTGTTTTTCTGTTGGCCGAATAGATTTTCTTCATTTTCCGGAAAATTCCGCTAGTTCGGGAAAGCTCACAGAGCTTTCCTCATGTCCTGTAATCTCTACAAGGATCCTGTTCTCCTATTATGGATTTTCTGAAAACTGAGCTTTTACTCCATTTTCCTGAAAATCAAACCAACTTTACCTGCAGTTTTTTTCATTTATTGTTAAATTATATAATAATTGTTGGCTTTAATCGGTGTAGTTTTAAAAATGATGTAGTGAAATATATACCGGAAGTGAATTAATTTAGGTTAATATTCCTTTTACCTGGAGCAAAGCAGGAAGTATTTTAACAGGATAGTAGAAGCGATAGGTAGGAGAACTGGACGAGTTGTATCGATCCAAAGTGCTGCTCATGCCAGGACGAAACCGTGCCAGGATCAATATCAGAAAGTTCTTCGCCTACCGTAAGCTCTGTGTCGTTGAGCTTTGTCGAGTTCATTCGAGGTCATCATGACCAGGAGGTCGAGACTAGGATATATATTTATTTTACAATGAAAGAAAATCAAATGAATGCGTGTTCTCTAAGAATTTTTTTTTTAATTTCACTAAATTCCCATGGAAAATGGATAAAAATTTATCGAATTCTTCCGGCGCATCCACCAATTTAACATACCGTATGGTTTGAAATAGCAATAAAAGGTTACCAAAGGGAAGTCAAAACTATGCAATGTAAGCGTAAAAAAAGCTGGAAAAAATTGTTCGTCAGCTCTTTCAGGATCAAATTAACGTTTCATTTGGCATTCTGGCCAGAGCAAGGTATACGTTTGTCGATAATTAATCGTTGATGTGGCCATCAGTGGATTTCTTGAAAATGTTTTTCATCATTTCTCCACTAGACGCTATATTGGCGTGTAATCGTTGCTTGAAATGCATACAAATGGAACTCAACCAATAAAAGCAATCCTAAATTGAACTATAAGAAATTCAACTGAACAAAACTACCAATGGTGTGGATCAAATACACCGGTTTTCAACAGCAAGACATCCTTATTTAGGCATCCAACCACGCCTATAGGTATACTGAGAGAGACTTCAATATTATCTCAGTTAAGCTACACAGTTTTCCATCAAAAATTTTGTATAACTAAGCCACACACATGCAGAAGCAATTAGTGAAATTCCATTGTGATTTTAATGAGAAATGCAAAAAAAAAAACTCGAATAACGGCTTTCTTGATGTAATGATAATAGCATCTTTTCGTAAAGAAAAATATATTGTGAGGCAATTTGTAAATTTGATCATCAAATTTTATGAATGTTGCTGTTGAAGCTGGCTTTGGAATATTGGAAGACACCCTGTCAGGGTTAACTGACCGAATGTGGGAGAGGCCGAAGAAATAGGCGCCAGTGGTCGCGCACCGGCCGAGACACAAAGGATCCCGCAAGTGTGGAGTAAATAATTTGAAAGTGAGAGGTTATAAAATAGGGTGATCGGCCAGCTCCCTGCCGGCGATTGTAGTGATAAATGATGGGAGAGAGACGGAGAGGGTTCCTCGATGTTCTGTTTTTTTTTTCAATATGTGGTTCTTGTTGTTGCTGTTGTTCTCGTTGTTTTAGTTTTCTTAAATTTCTTTTTGTTACTCTGCTCCTTTCATCTCGTTTTGCATTCTTCCAAAATGCAGGCGGTTGCCCTACACGCAAGGTATGCAAGTTATCGTTTTTTTCTTCTTCTTCTTTGCAACTTCTCTTTCTTTGTCTTCCTTTATTTTTCGTCTTTGTGATCAGAAAGCCCAGGCCGACATTATAATTTCAGTGTGCAATTAATTTTCTCGTTTTTTGTTTAGTAGTGTACCTTGACGAAACAACCAATTTTAACAACTGATCTTAACTTTGAATTTCGAAATTATATTGACTATTGAAATTTTCTAAACGTAACATTACAAAGCAATTCGAAAGTTGTTTCCTGCAGTTTTTAAACGAAATTACTTTCTGCTTTGCCGAAATAAAGTAAAAAACTAATCACTGGACACAAGAACTTCTTATACAAACTGACAATCCAATTACGAACTTAAAAATTACAACGGAAGTGACCGTTCGTTCGTTCATTCTAAAAGTCAGACGAGCAAGAATGCTGCAACCCATCTGTGACGTGCTAACTAGAGCTTGATTTATATCAGAATTAATACATACATTTGAACATACATACATACAGTCTAACAGAACGAAAAACGAAGAGAACAATCGAAAATCCAGACAACAAATCTAAAGAGTAAACATCAATGCAATTGAAACAAAAATTAACATTATTTGCTAGAGAAACATTCAATATTTGCAAATTCTGTACTGTTTACTTTATTATAGTGTTAAGGTCTCATCTTGCAGGTGTTCTGTCTTGCTACATTGTTGTTGACTTATTCTTCACAATTTTTGTCAATTGTTTGATTAAGTTCAGTCTAAGTAAAGCAGAATTTTATGTACAAACTTCGAATGTCACTCGTCGTTTCTTCGTCTCTACTGTACCTACATTTGAAGTGGTAACACATAGAATACCATATCTCATTATTACAATACTTTTCACACATTGTACTCTCACTTCACTGACCAGCTTTACATCTGGAATCTATAACTTTCTCGGCATTTCTTCTAACAAGATTGTGGGCCTCTTTGAGGTGCACTCATAGAGGTCATTAACCAAACATCGCACTCTTCAGCAATTTTTACATTTCATACAAACTCTTGTGCTTTAATAATTTATATGCTTTTGTGTTTGAATCAAAAAATCATACAACCCATAATCATAATAATCATCATATTTAACCTATCGGCTAAAATACTCACATTCCAAGCAAGGTTAGAGCGGAGTCTAGACTCAAAATTGACCAGATTTGACTGAATCCTGCAAGATTAGTACCTTACCATTACCGGAAAGAGGTCGGTCATATGTATAAAGCTTACACATACATATAAGTACATATGTACATACACATACATTGAAGATTACTTGTGCATATTACACACATGTATAGACAAATATACACATACATCAGTACATAGACATACACGAAAGAGGGGTCTCTGTCTTCTGCAGGTGCGAGAGTGGAGAGCGCATTCCTGAGCGGTGTGCGATCACGATCGTCTGGTCAAGGTAGGCCTGGCCACATTCCACAAGCGACTTGACCCTTTTACTTCACAAGATCCGCTCGAGCTCCTGCTGGCTACTTCCAGCTAGTGGCATTTTACTTCTTCGCTTCACCAAATGTACAGAACAGCTCCAATTTTGTATGTTTGGTGGAATTGATGTTAGTATTTATTAAATAGAGCAAGCTAACAATGATATAAAATTATATAATTCTTCTATAAGACAAAAGAAGTTTACAGTATAATTGTAAATAGAATTATAGGATAGGTGTGTACCTACATATATGGGTATAAAAATACTCTTATGGTAACAATTTCGGTACCAGCAAAATATACAGGATAAAAACATCACAATAGGGATATTCCTTTATGTACTGAGAAATGCAGTTGAGAGAAATTCACACACTTATTATTGTAACTACCACATTATATATGCTGTGAACTTGTTTATTGCAACAGCATAAGAAAATCAGTAGATTCACTTTTTCGTGAGCATATGATATTTTGATGGTACATATTTGGTAAATTGTCAAAATTACAACTTTGTGTGTGTGTGTTTAATATTTAGTGCTTTTTCCGCTTTTAACGCTTTTTCTTACATTGCTATTAATTTGTTGATGATTTTAAATGTTCGAACAATATTTACAAATCAGGAACTGACCTAAAAAAACTCCTCCAACATTCTAGATTTCATGTAGTGATCATACTTAGAAAGTTAAATTTGTATAAAAATCAAACTGATTTGCAGTCAATTAGTATTTTCTTACCTCGTTTTCATTTAAAATAAAAACTAAACCTTTTGGGATGATTTAGTGTGAAATGAAATTGTTAATCAATTATTATTAGACAAGTGTTTATTATTGGTGAAATGAACGGAATGATAATGGAAATAATTTTATATGAAGAAGAACTTTGAATAATTTAGTAAACAGAACTCACACGTAGATGCATAAAGAAACATGAAGTATATGCAATTCATGCATATAAAGCATTTAAACTTACTGGTACATCATTTATTGTCAATTAATTTTCAAGCTTTCTTAACAGACATTCTTTGTGATGTGATAGCAAGATATAAGAGCTTATACCATATTCATTTATAATGTCAGTGAAAATTCAGAAAAGCTTCTACATTTAAAGCGTGAATGAAAATGAGATAATGGTGGATATTATAATAAATATGTTAAGAAAATTTAATGATTTGCTCTAACAATAAGCTATATCTGTCATAATAAAATGAGGATTCTGATTTTATTTAATAAATGTAAAGAATTTTGTCTTAAAGTGCACTACACAATAATTTCCTCCAGTCAATTATATAGGAATGTTGCCATTTACCACCTGAAACGCAAATTTGTACCTTGATCAAGTGTACGTTTATATTCATTTTTTTTTAAACTGCAAAAACACCAGTTAACATTCTATAACTAAATTATAGCATAGTTTAAAATTGTAAATTGAAATCCTGTTGTGCAAATGATGAGCATGGATTTGAAAAAAATATATAGAAATAGGGTGTAAATCTTCAATTTTATTTCTATCTAGTGATAGGAAAAAATGGCAAATGTGAATGACATGCTAAAAGTCGATTAGAATCGGTTCAAGCAAAGAACTAAGCCAAATTGTTGTTTAACAATGTATCTAACCGTCCAAATCAGTACAGTCAGTATATAATACAATAACAATAATAAAACCGAACAATTTGAAAGCGAACGAAACTATTTCATTAGGAAAAAGTTGTTGCACCTTGCCGGCAACTGCATTCCAATCAACATCGTCGTTGTTATTGTTGTTTGTTGTTGTTGTATAGCAATGGGAAAGGAAGGTTAGAAAGACCAATATAGTCCAGAAAGGTATTATAACAGTACAAGAAAATTCTTTTCGTACTGGAAGAATACAGTGAACTCTTGAACTATTTGAAAAGAAAAAAGTAACATTGCCAATAATTTCATGAACTACTTTTATGGTAAATGAATGTACATATTTCGTCTGTACCTACTTAAAAATAGGTATAATAGTTAGAATAAATATGTATTAAGTGCTTCACTTCACATTGAGTAGAAAATCGCACGGACTGGTGGTATGTTGCTTTTAAGTAACTAAAGTAACTAAACCGAGATTGGTGTTACAATACTATTGGAATTGTCTAATGTTGTCCACCCATTTATATACATATCTTATAGGATCTAATTATTTAAAGTCCAGTTAAATATCCACGACCTCGTGTGCAGTGCTGCTATTTGATCAAGTAATAATCAGGTGTACTGTTGGTCATTGACAGAACAGCACGGCAACTGTAATTAGCACCCCGAACGTGCAGCCCGCTCTTTAAACTTTTAAATGACCACACGCGCACGTGCTGCCTTTTTTCTTCTTCTTCACGCTCTCTCTACTAGTGCATCTTTTCTAGGTGCATATGTCTGCATGTTAATGTTGAAAGAGTGGCGGTAGTCCTTTGTACAATATGGAAAACCACTCACTGACACACGCCCATTATAAATATATGCACAGAGCTTTTATCATCTCTGTCCTTTTATCGTTCTCTTTCTTTCATTCAGAAAATTTGGAATGAATACACCACCAATAAACCAACAAAACGAATAGAAATGATTAACAATAATATATAGTAAGAGCTTTCACAGTATCACTGCTGTCAAGATACTCTGTCATATTTTTTTTAATAAAATTTCAAATTGTCTGCCATTCTTAGAAACTAGCACAACGTCCGCCGAACAAATTTCAAACATAGTCGTAAACAAAGTAACAATAGATAATGGTTTATGTGACATAGAAATTGTGAAAGATACGTCCCAGTTTCCTCTAAATACTGAAAGCAGGATCACCTTGCCCGAATTCGAAAACTGTCTAATAGTTTAATAAAATAGACAAATAACTTGAGAACAGAAGGAAATTAATAGAGCTTTGTTCTAAAGTGAAATTACCATAAGAGCTTAAAGCTCTAACTTGGTCAGAAGGGGTTGATTACTGTATGATAGATAGCATTTTGGAATATGACATAATGATGGTGGGGTTTTGGACGATGGCGGCGACGTCGACGTCGACGACGGCGGTGGTAACGAGGTCATCGACCGGCACATGTCATTCTAACTGTCCGCGAATCTACACCGTCGCTTCTTGGAATCGAACCCCACACCTCGCACCGGCACATTCTTTGCATTCATGTTGCTGCCGCGTCATTGGGTCACACAAATAATGAAACTTGCACAAATTACGTGCATACATTCCCATCGGCTTTACAAGAGCGGCAGCAATAGCAGCTTCAAGACATCATGCAAAAGGAATAAACAATCGACGACATTGGTGAAGACACAAAATTATGTGACCACCAACTTTGAAAGCATCGCCACTTCCGCAGTTTTGTAAAATTTACAGTTCTTGAAATTTCTAGCTGTTGGAAAAAACGGGGTAAGCCAGGATCAAAAATACAGCGTTACCTATCAGTAAATAGTTGTAGAACTTCAAGGACTTTAACGAGTAGAAAAAAGACATATCTAAGAATTTATTCCTGTTTTATAATGTATTCATCAATTAAATACAATTAATGATGATACCAACCAATCATATCCCCATTTTAAAGACTAAAAGTGTGTTTTCTGAGAACGAGGTTCCCAAACTAAAAAGGCAACTTTTTCTTGGGGCAACAAAATTCATAGGATTTGCGTTTGATCGCAAAGTTGCATCAAATCTGAGCTTTTTTAATTTTTCAATAAAAAAGATTATTTTGCGTGTAGGCCTCAGCTATATTGAGCAATGCAAAAATTCTATAAAATATTGAGATTTTCGAATGCATTATGACTTCCGTAATATCTAACTAAATATTCTATTGCTTACTTAAAAGAGTGCATGTGTGTGTATATGTGATTGTTTTCTTTGTAATTATTAATTTTTAAAAATGCCTGGTTTAATGGAGGCAACCGTGGGAATGTCAACTAATAGTTTGTTCAACAAGAATTTTTTTGTAGAAATTGCCATCGAAAATTTTTTAAAGACTAAAACAACAAAAGAAAAAGCTACTGTTTCGATTGTTGTTTTAAATTCATGTATAGTAAAAAGAAACGATTTATGGTAATTCTTTTCTGATTCTTCCACAATTTAGTGTG
>JAZBHA010000095.1:36272-59936 GCA_037464855.1 Iselma pallidipennis | reverse complement strand
ACGAACAATGCCTTTATGCAAATAATACACCACTACATCCTGTTGCATATTTTCACACACTATTCTTGGACTAGACATATTCATATTACTTGACATGGCGACGACGCGTGTCGACTCATATCTCTACAGCAATTTGTTCAAAACGTTCTAAGAAAACACTGTAAATTGGGACCTGTTGGATTGCGAAACAATTCAACATTAACATATAGATGTTTAAAGACAAAAAAAAAATCGTGGATGAATTCCAAATAATTTGGTTGTTGTATTTAAATAGTTTGTGTTATTTCAAAATTTTTCAAAAAAAAACTTTTTTGAACACCTATATAAATAGCCGCAATTTTCGTCTAAATTAAATCCAAGTCGTCTAGTCTACAGTAATGTTGTGGCTACAATTTAAAGGATGTTAGTGGTTAATATTCACTTCCCGGGGAAGTGTTCTTCCTCATTGACACAGGGACGGACCCCACGCAGATATTCTCTACCTACGATGAAGTTTGCTAAAATCCGGCAATAACCTTTCTAGATAAACTAGAAAATGGGTCAGTAATATAGATTTTAATTGAATAATCTATATTTATAATTAATACAAGAAAATAACATTTAAATGGTAAAATATTTATTTTTAATATTTCCATGTGAAAATTTGGTGGATGCGCCAACGCGTTGCATCATACGTCGCTACGGTAGTAACTGGAATTTTTACAACCAACAAAAAAAAACTCTAGTAAATTGTTCACGTGATTATGACAATATAAATCATGATAATGCCTAAAATGAAATTACTGAGATTGTATAAAGGAAACATTAAATTTACAATTTGAAATGTATAGTTTAATATTTACTAATCAAAAAGACTTCCGCAGTATATACGATTAATTTAATTATAAACAATTTAAAAAAGAAAATGGGAAAAACTTCAATAATTTCAATATTTATTACAGGAATCTAGCTATTGGTATCGGAATTCAGAATTTCCCTGAAGGTTTAGCCGTAAGTCTACCATTACATGCTGCTGGTTTCAGTACATGGAGAAGTTTATGGTAAGTTATTATTATTATTATTTTTTTTTTTTAGATTATGGGAGTAATACATTTTAGCATTTTTTTAATTGTGAATTAAATTTAGTGTTATCATATTTGATAAGTAGCATTGGCATGCGACCTCAAAATTCAGGTCAATGGCTCTGTTTTTCAAGTTACATACAAGTTGTCTGTGTTTTCTGTAGTCCCCTCAAAATCTTTTAAATTTATCTTTTTACTTGAAATATTTATAGAGGTCCTACACTACTAATCGCTAAATGATTTATTTTATGGATAAATAACCCTCGGCCCTTATAAAATAAAGTAAATTCTTCATTATTATAAACGAGAGTTAGTATTGTTATTAGTGTTGTTGTTGTTGTTGTTGTTATTGTTGTAATAATTTGAGTAATCCACAATTTTCCCATTTGAAAACATTGTGTTAATCACCTTCGAAACAACACTGATACGTCACATGTCCGCTTTGAGAATAATTTGTTATCAACTTCCGTTACTTTCTTTTTTTTTTTCATTCGTATGTGTGTTGTCGCTGTTGAAGGTTTTTATCATGCAAGAAAGTTTTCATTCATAAAAGTCATTTCATTCATGAATTTGAACTCTTGGGAAACTTGTGTACAGCTGTTGATCGAATAAAATAGAACTCGGTGATACACTGTTAACACGCTAATGATAATAAATAATTAAAAACAGCAAATGATGGAAGTCGAAAAGAA
The DNA here is from genome assembly GCA_037464855.1 of Iselma pallidipennis. NCBI lineage: Eukaryota > Metazoa > Arthropoda > Insecta > Coleoptera > Meloidae > Iselma > Iselma pallidipennis. Next base: position 58,183 of record JAZBHA010000095.1, on the reverse strand, counting down.
CTAGAAAAAGACTAACCATTTTTTTGCCCTCACATCTATCTATTTATCTTTGTTTCGTTCCCATTTCTTATCAGACACTAAGGTCAAGTTAAAATCATAAATCTTGAAACCGTCTTATATGAAATTGTTGGAAATTAGGCCGTCCTTTACATTATTTTCTTCAAATTTTTGTTTTTAGATTTTTGTTCTTTTTGGTTAAAATCTAGAAAGACAATAAAAGGAATTTTTGACACTATCTCAATATTTTTATATGGAATGGTTATTTAAATCTGGGTCAACTTTGATGGTTACCGCAAAAAAGATAATTTAGATGTAAAATTTGTCTAGTTTTTTTTTCTTAAGCTTGTAAGAATACCGTAAATATAGGCAATGTCAATTAGAATAAAAAAAGATCGTAAATTTAACATGAAACATAATTTTAAAAAAATTCTGTTGTTAATAGATTTCAATCACCATATGTCACGAATTATGTCAAATCTTTTTTTTTCTGCCTTCTTATTAGCGGTATTTTTTCTATTGGTAAAAGAGAAGGAAATAAGATTCAACTATTATTTAAGTAGATTTTCGTCGAGGTATATGAAAAGAAATTTACTTGGTTTTAGAACAAAGGAAAAAGACACTGTTTACTATCAACCACAACATCTACTGACATATTCACTATTAAAATATATAAATTATCACTTTCAAGGAATGCATACAAGTTATAAACTGTGGTTCATAATTTTATATATTCTAGTAGTTCTGCCAAATAATTATTAAAAATAGTTATTTTAAAGTTTTGCCAAGTTTTTCTGATAAACCTCCTCCAACAAAATTCCAATTAGATTGAAGTGTGGCACTGAACGTGATCAAAAATTTTAATTCAACAATTAACTATAATTGTTGAGCAATCAATATTTTTTTTAATCAAAATCTATCCTTTTATTTATTGTAAAAGCTGAGAAAATGTAGAATTTTTGAAATTTTTGAGCTTTTTGCTATCGTGCAGGCTAAATAATTATCTAATCCCATCAACATTTTTCTTCGGTTAAGTTCCTATAGGGTAATCCAATAATAAATATCTACTTGTCCTACCTATTTACATAAATATTTACAAAACAAAAAAGGATAGAATGAGATCTTCCCTATTTATAATATAAATTATTAACCGTACTTACGGTTCAATTTTTTGTCAAGGTTAATAAATGAATAAAAATTCTTTAAGAAAATTTAAAATTAGGTAGTAGATGGTTTTCCATGGGACATATTGTATAGGAGGTATGTATTTAAGTTTGCGGTATGCAACAGACTTGATGAGCTCAAGCAACAGTCCACAAACAGGGGGCCAGGGGCCTCTAATGAACTGAGAACGACCTTGCAGGGTCGCGAATACCATGCCATGTTGCAAGACGTTCTCAGCGGTGTACCCATCTTTTATTATGATTGATATTTCGTAATTTCAAGTTTGGTATTTCATACCATATTCTATCCTTTAAAAGAATAAACAAAGAAGAACTTTAAAATATGGTTTTTTTATTGGTACACATCCATATACCTACATAATTTCGAAATTCATTCATAATTAAGTAATCAAATTGATTTTATAATCGAATTGTTATTATGATTGGCGATAATCTTAGTATTTTGATTGGAAACCGGAATTACAGGAAACTGGCATAAAGATTTTTATTTTCTGAACACTTTAGTCAGTCATATAATAAAATGAAGAAACTTGCATCAGTGATCATTATAGGGAGTGTTTATCACATGGAGGTCAAACTTTAATTGGTGAGCAAACCATCTGGTATGCAATGACAAGGACATTTAATAAGAAACTATTTCATTTCAATAGATGATTCGAAAACATTGATTCGTTCTATCACAATATTTAATATTTATTCCTGTCACAGATAAATATTATGGAAATTTATGTGGTTTTTATCCTATATCGTTTACTGTTTTAGAAAAAAATCTCCTAATAATTTGACCACAACCGCTTCTGTTTGTTTTTCCCTGTTTTTTTTTTTATTTCATTAATTAATTGTGGGAATCCCCCTAATTTGTGGGTGTATCAAACGTGGATTTAATTTTTTCTTTATAGGTATGGTCAATTAAGTGGTATGGTAGAACCTGTATTTGGTGTTCTAGGAGCTGTTGCTGTTGCTCTAGCTCAACCTGCACTGCCTTATGCTCTAGCTTTCGCAGCTGGTGCAATGATATATGTTGTAGTTGATGATATTATACCAGAGGCCAATACAAAGTGAGTATTTAAATAAGGGGGTGAATGTTTATTTTATTAACCATATGATTTAATTGTAAATTTCATCGTTGAGCGGCTGTCATAGAAATGATTCTCTAATGTATCATCATCATCATCATCATCATCTCTCACTAAACGATAATAAACTGAAGCAGTAAATGATTCACCATTCCAATAACTTCTTTTAACAATAATAATTTATTCATATTTTTTATATTTTACTACTTATATTCTTACCAGTTACCTACTTAAAAATTATTATGCTGTTATTAAATAAGTGGAAATCTACTAGACACAATTTGTTTTATCATATCCATAATTTAAAAATAAAATAATCTGCCAAATGATAGGTTTAAGGATCCAAACAAATTTGCAACCGATACTGAATAAATGCATTTTTCCCATTCATTAATGAATCATTCATAGATGTTTTGAATCATACGTTTTCCTAAAATAAGCTACTTTTCAAATATTTCACGTGTTTGTCATGAGTACTCTACTATACAGGTGAAAAAAAAATCGTTTTCCTGTTTTTCTATATCAAAGAAAACATTCTCCGACAATTATAATGAATATTTCCTCGAAATAAGGCGCCAAAAAGTTAACTCATTTTTGAACCGGAAAGAATTCTTTACATATTCAATTGTTACGATTATATTCGTTATTTATATTTCAAGAAATAAAAAAAAGAACGTTTTTGAATGAATAATCTTTGTCAATGTGAATCGTTGTTTTTAAGTTTCTGTTAGTGACTCAAAGAATAAAAAAAAAAGAATTGGATAATATATAAGATAGAGGTTTATTAACAAATTTCTTTAATATTTATCAAAACCAGAAAATCCCCTATACACATTCTTCGAATTTTTGCTAGCTATTTTCAAGATGTTTAACGTCACTATTCAAAATCTATCTTGTAGATATTTGAAATTTTTCCACACTTGGAAGAATTTATCCGTACAGTTAAAAAGAATTTCAAATATTATTACATGTTTTTTCGCCGGTTTCGTCTTGAAATTTCATTTCTTTTAGTAGTTATCATCATTATTATACTAAAGGTACACGATAGCAGAAGAACTAACAACAGTAACAAGAATTCGTGAAGAGAGTGGCTGAAAATGACCTGCTTTTGTTGTCCTGTTGATAGTTGGGTGGGCTCCTAGCAAAATGTAATGTTTTTTCTTTTTCTTCTTTTTGTTTTTTTTTATTTTTTAATTTAGGTAGGTGAGAAGAAAAAATTAATGAATGGTTTCGTCTTATCAGCTAGTTTTTATTATCAACTCTCTCTCAAGATCAAACTTCCGGTTTAGCTTATTTTTATAATTTGATGGTAGTAACATTAATAGGTAAGGAAAGATGCCCGCCCTGCTGAAATTAGTTGGATATATTTGGAATGGATTGAGGAATTCAATGAGGATCTATTATTGGATTTATCGACGAATTAAAAAGAATAGATTTAGAATGTAGTTATTTACAGGTTTTTTTATTATTATTATTTTTACTCACAATCAGCATCTGTTTATTGGAAAATTTCGTCGAAACTTTTGTTTGTAAAAAATTATTTGATTGATTAGATGATTCAAGTAAATGATTTGCTCCTCTAGCTGTAAATTGTCAACTATTTTCATTTAGTAATTTACAATAATAAGTTACTTGTCTTTTCTAATGTAGTTAGTGGTTGATAATGGGAAAATAATTTAAGAAACTGATATTTGCATGTAAATTTTAAATTAATGATATAAAATTGAAAAACTTGTAATGGAAATAACTTTAATTATTTTAATCAGTAATAATTTTGATTTTTCTATTGTTTATTACAGTGGTAATGGCAAATTGGCATCTTGGGGCGCCATCCTTGGATTCCTTGTCATGATGACCTTAGACGTCGGTCTAGGATAGTTGACAATTTTCTTTCCATTATTAGACGAATTTTTATTATATGAATTTAAATGAAAACTTTAATATACAAAATAATAGATAAATTTTATTACGACCATCAGTATCATGTTTAATATATTTTTTTTTCTTTCAAGTAATTACAAAGACGACTTAAATGTCCACACAACTGGCGGTGTGAAACAGTTGAGTAGTTGTACTTATTATTTAATTGTTCGGTTTCTGTTCTTCAGTATTTACATAGATTTTTAAACTTTGTACTTATTAAGTAAAACAAAAATCGTAATTCAATTGAAGTTAAGCCAATTCCCTAGCAACTACTGCTGTGATAGTAATGTAAGATTTAATTGTCAAATAATAATAATAAACAAAAATAAAATCATTCTAGAGAAAGGAACTTTTGTCTATTTTTTATCAAATTAACCTTTTTTTATCAATGTTGTCTATTCTTAGCACTAGGCGAACAAAAATTGCCAAAAAGAAATGGATGGGTAAGTTAATGTAAAATAAAATTTGTTCAATTTTTTCGATTATAAACTCTCTATCTTTGCATACGATAAAAGCTTAACAACTTGTAACCTGCAAATTCCATCACGTTCACATCATCACGTCTATACCTGTAGTATAGGTAGGTAGGTTGAGATAAAACACCTTCTCTTTGTATAAATCTCTAGGCGAATATAGCAATATTCAATGCCCTTCAATAGATCGAAAAAGTATGAAAGAATCAAAGACTTATTGTTATTGTTGTAATTTAGGTACAATTAATTTCTATTAAAATGTCCGTTATTTATGTTCGTAATATTTATCCGGTTTCAGTGATAAATTGTGAATTTTTAGAGAGAAATTATGTAAAGTAGACACGTGCGATTGTTAAAGGGTGAGGCCAGAATTCGCGTTTTCTTCACTGTTGTTGGTGAAAAAGTCAGAGACCCTATTTAGTAAACAATACAAGTACCTGTAGTCTATATGGGATTTCCAGGATTAAACGTGCTTCCTTTTATACGTACATACGTATTACACATATGATTTGAAAGTTTTTTATCGGTGCATCTTTAATATCTCACAGAAATTCTTACTAATGTTGTTAGTCAATGATTAATAGTGAAAAACAACATTATTTAGTTGTCGTTATTAAAATTAGTTAACATTAACAATGACTTGGTAGCTTTTAAATCAAAAGTGGGAAGCATGAAAATCAATCTAAATAACCGAGTCTTTATACATTTGATTATTCAAAGCATGCACTTGTAGTTCGTCTAAAACTCAAAACGACGATATTAGCTAAGAAACCTTGATAATCAAAATTCATTATAACTTCCCATGGATTAGGGATCCTATACATATTTATTGAGCAGATACCCTTCCAATTTGGAATTTTTTCGTATATTTCTTAAAATGTGTAGCCAAGTTTATGCCATTTGACATGCGTGTTGAGTTATCCCGTGTATTAGATAACTTCTGTTGCCTTATTTTTTTGTGGTAAATTGGAATTTTTGTCGTACCTTAGGAGTAAGTAGATTAATAAATGCCAATAAAATAGACTCTATTTACCGAACGCAGCTTAAACTTATAATGTATGTATTATACGTTACATATGCTATACCAATCATACATATACATACATATGTTACTTGTTTGCACGTGTAAATCCTCTTAGCTTGTTAAAATTCATTAAATAAACTGTAACAAAATTAATAACGTCGTAATTTGGTCTGGCGTTCGCTATTAAAAATTTACAATTTAAATGACGATATAATTATATATTTCAAATCATTTAAGTTTTTATACGATTCCGTTTTGTAATCTTTTAGATATTTCACACTGTGAAAAATTGCGGAAATATTATTGTATGAGTAATAATAATACATTAAATAATTATCAAATTGAAACTTTAGTCATATCATGTGATGTAGGATTAATTAGATTTTTAATCTCGATTAATAGTTAGTCATACCAAAATTATAATAATATTGAAAGATTTTTTTTATTATTCAATGTGTATAGAGTTGTTAAGTTGAAACTAAACGTATCAATTTGGTTTTAAAAGGACTTGTACATTTATTTAATTTATAATTCAAATGAAAAATATGCAATAATCTAAAAATAACTTTGAATTGCGTAAGTTGTATAGAATGCGTTCCATTCACGACGACGACAACAACAATCAATGTCATCTACTTTATTTATTAAAACATGAATGGATAATAGTAAATAGAATTTATCCATAGACCCCCTCTATATTTTAGTTCTTTTGTATTATCAGTCAAGAAACTTAAAGGTATGTATCTGTATGTCTTCAATGCAACTATTATGGAGGGATGAGATTTTGTAAGAAATTCTTGTAAATATTTTATATAAATACATATACGTACATACATACATAGATGATGATATAAATACATTTCTATTGTATTCGGCATGAATGAACACAACGACATTGGCACCCGGAAATTCCATGGAAGTACGTCACACCGGAACCGGAACCCCGCGCCCGATTACAACATATTTTATATAAACTATATTGTATAATGGACGATATTGCAATTGATAATCATTTAAAAGGGGAGGAAAATTCGGTTTGATAAGCTAAGCTTATCATTAAATTGCCAATTTTTTATACGGATACAAAACTACTGAAAACCGAAATTATAAAAAAAAAAATTGTTTCTATTTTCACTAGTTTCCTATTAACTATAGTAGAAAACGGTTAACACAAACACCTTTAGCATGTAATTATGCTTAACAGGAAGTGATTTTGCGGACCCGGCCTGCAGTACAAGACAGCAGAAGGCAATTTCTACTATACGAATGTGAACGGATTACACGAAAATTTTTGACGAAAAACGTTTCAACCTCTGTATATAAGCTTGAATTTCGCGATAGGTCTGGCATTTTAAAATTAACAGATTCAGTTATGCCTCAATGGGTTTCTATTTTATGTCGCTTTCTTTGTTTTATACTTATATATCGTTAATTGTTCGATGGCTGTTAGATCTGTGTTGTCACTTATACCTAAAAGTTGGTGGAAATAGCAAACAAAGAAAGAACACAGTTTTCCTAGCCCTCCAATGTACTTAAAAATTGAAATTTCTGAGTTTTTTCAACAATTTTCAGGATCCCACAATTTTGTGTTAGGTAACCGTGTTCCACTGTATTTGGAGACTGTTAATTGTAAAATGTGAAAAACCATATATGTATGTAGAGATTAGTATGAGGAAATTGAAATTGATTGTAGAACACCACGTTTGGATCGTCATTGAATTTGTTCGATAAAATTGACCATGGTTTAATGTTTAATCGATTTATATCCAAATGTTTCCTACATTACTCGTATAACTTAAAGTTTCAATCGCTGAAATAAATAATGAACTAAATTATTCAAGTGGTATGTAACGCAGGACTTTAAGTAAGACAATCAACGATACCGTGTGATCCTAGAAGAGGCATTACAACAAACTTGTTATACAAGCACTGTTACATTTTTTTTGTGTATGTACCATTTTATATACCAACCATACAGTACATACCATAAGCATATAATCCATAACTGTTTTTTTGGGTGTCATTACCATATAAAAAATTCTAACAAAATGAATTAATAAAATACATATTTTGAAATGACGTTTAGCTAATATTAACTGTACGCATTGCAATTCAGGTTTTGAAACCACAATGTCGTAAAAACTATAGGTATTGAAAATAGTCAGGAAAAGAGAAATAAATTCAACAAAGTTTATAAATTATTAATAATGTTTAAACATTTGAAAATAACAAAGTGACCCAAAAGAAAAATCAAATCTAAATAGTTACATAATGAAAAAAATACAAATTAGAAGTTGTGTTAAATCGAATTAAAGTTAACTTTTTCACTCATTTTAAGCAAAATAAATCGTGATTTATAATTTTTCCAACGAGAAACCACATACTATTTTTTTAATTGATCTGCTAAAGACAGATTTCTCTATCATTATCTGATAGGCGTCAAGCTTTTGTTAAAAAGAATCGAAAACAAAGAGAAAATTCGATTTTATACACGAATTTATAATGGAATTATTGGAGTCACAGATGTAGGTACCTACGTCAATAAATGATGATTTAACGTATCAGTAAAACACAGGACCGACCAGAAGCACTAAGCCTTCTAATATACGCAGAGGGGCCAAAATCGATTACGATACTCGGTTTTATAACGTCACCCTTTAATGTCGTTTTAACCGAGTTGAAACTGTCTCAGGGTGTGTAAGGAGGAATACCTACAAAGGTAAGGGGCGCCGATATACCTACAGTCGGCCCTAGGGAAACGTAATACGGTCCCACATTGAAATATTTCGTATAATTGGGACAAAAAAGTTAACCAATAGGAATAAGTCTCTACTATTATAACAATTACAATATTTTATATTCAATTTCTTTTAAACAACAAAAGTAGAAAAAGATTATTATTTCTCAACATTTAGAGAAACGACCTAAATTTCTCAATGTTTTATAGGATAATGTCCTTGTTAGAGAAAGACAACAAAATATAACAAATTGAGATACATATAGGAAGAAGATGAAACTTCGCAGGGGAGCGTCTCGGCGCCGAACGTCCGTTCAGATTTGCTGCCTAAAATTAGTATGTATGTCTAATGAAATAGGAATGACCTTTTACATAATCAAAGTCTACCATTTTGTTATTCTTTTCATCCTTATCATTCCAACAATCATTTACTTATAAAATAAAAAGATAGATATAATCGATTTGTGTTTTTATTGATCTCTGTTCGACTATTTTTAAACACAGTAATATGGGTAATTAATGAAGGCATTTTTTCTTTTAAAACATTTTCGTATTACTATTTACGGATAATGGGGCGACCTTTATTGTATTTTCTACAAAAAAACATTAAAATCTGAATGACTTATAAGTTGATAAAAGTTGGTTCGTCAAATTTTTGGCTATTAATGGCCGAGATAGGTATCGAATTCAAATTGGCAATGTTTTGATTCATACGTAAGAGAACATGACTGTATCTCCCTACGCATTTTCAAACACCACACACGCACATACTACACACATAGAGAGAAATAAAACGGTAAATTCTCATCAGTTATGAATGGGAGAACAACCAAAATTTACTCCGTTCTATACACTCTCTTGTCCCCCCTCTCCCAACTATGCAAGTGAGTGACTGCATTCTTCAATGGGGCCTTCGGTATACTCAGCTACCATCGGAACACAGTCGTGTTAGTTATAGCGAGGGGCAAGGTAGTATTGGTGCTTTTCTCTATGACCAGTAAACGTAAAAAAATATTGTATTTTATGTTAATTGTTAGATTTCTTTTATTGTAATAAAAAATCTCGATGTTTTTATTAATGAAGCACCAATCAACCTTTTCAAATAATTGTAAGTGCTCTCCAGTCAAGTGTCTATATTGCAGTGTTATTTTTTGTCGAATAAAAATGAGAATTTCAATAGAAATCTTGGAGTTAATTTTTAATTAATTGTCGAATAGGTAAGTGGCATGTTTCATTTAAATTTTACTTTACAACTTAATTCTAAAATGCGATAAGCAATGTCCCACATTTCCTTATAGTCTCTTATTACATGGATATGTGTATATGTACGTATGTGTATGTATGTAGATGTGTATGTGGTTTTTGTAAATATTTGTTTAATTTAACACAATGTTTTGGTACGGTTTTTTTTAATTACAACAATACAGACACGATAGTAACCATAATAATATCTAATAAATAGACAGACATTTAAAAATTAAAAGCCTTGTGTGTAAATTTGTTGTAATTTATTCTTTTGTTTTTGACCTTTGATCGATCACATTCAAATTTCAAATAAATTCCGAATAAATCTTCAAATAGTTAGTTAATGGGCGCTAACAACTGTTAACTATTGTATTATTTAAGTAAATTCTCGAATAGAAACAACATACCTGAAATAGATAAGTTTCAAAATAACAACAACAACAAAAAAAGTGTTTATAAACAATATGTATGATAATGGTGGTATAACAGTGTGGTCTACCATCCACTTTATTACTACAGTCATATAAATTTAAAAGGCAAAATCCAAAAATAAACACACTGTAGGAAGTAAGTTCCGAAGGGGGTCCGTGTCTCCTCTATCACGGCTCCTTCCAGACAAAATACTGTTGATGTTTTGACAAGATCATTGGAATTTCTTTCTCGTACGGGGTCGTTTTAATCTTCTCCCTACGAGTGGATAAGATTTTTTTCTCAGAGCTTTTTTTTTCATTATTTTGAAAACATAGTTCCGCGCTGAAAGTTTGTTGAACGTTGAACGGCTTGAAAATATGTTTGGAATTCTGCAGTGCGTTGCACATGGGCGGATGTGTCCGTGCAATGTTGCATAAATGTAACAAAGGAAGTCGTCTCCTTGTTTTCATTCTAATAGCAAGACTTCAATTTTAAATTGAGGCTTTTATCGTGTAAAACATAGGTACAAGTGTGGATACATTTAAAAGTACCTACAGCACAATTACGTACCTAATTATTTCGTGATATGGCAAAGAATCATATCTTTCAGCCTACACTAATAGGTATATACAATTTTTTTCGTAATATTTTATGAAATATACTTAATTGAAGTAATTATCTATAATAAATTTATAAGTCGAAATTACTTGAAAAGTAAATATTTTATCGATTGTTTGTATTCAGAACCAAAACAGAAATTGAGATTTTATGTGTTTTTTCATCACAAAAATTTTAATTGTTATTGGATCTTTCAGTCGACGCCATTTTTTGTGTTAATATGGAATCGTATACACAAAATTACATGCAAAAATTATCTTGGAAAAAACAGATAATTGTTAATTTCCTGTAAAAGTTACATCGTTTCACAATCATTTAATTAGTGTAATGATAATTGCAATCTTGTAAAATTAACTTGATAGGTACTGGAAAAAAGGAATAAAAACGAATATATTTTTTAAACCACAATTTTTTGTTTGTTACGAAAATTACTTTGGATTTTCTTGTATTATTAATGCAACGATTTCAATGTTTATTATAAATAGTACCTACCTTAAGTAATAAGACCGTGAATTTTTAAAATCTCTTAATTTGTGTGTGACACTGTTGGATTCCGTTCGAAAACATTACTTTGTATATAACTACTTAAAATGACGTCACGTGTGAGTAATCTGAAAGTAACATTAACCTTTGGAAGGACGTTCATCTGATTCTTTTTGATCATTTTTCACGTAGGTAACAGTGTGAAAAAAAGTTTCTAACTACTTATTTAGTACAGAAAATTTTGTGATTTCAATCAAAAATAAGACACTAGGTATAATAAATGAAACTAGTTGTTGAAAAATAAAAAATTCAATTATAGTCCAATATCGGTATTACCGTATTGAGATTCATAAATACGCTTAGAATTTTTCTAAACGAATCAACTTGACAGTTCTAGAAATCGTACAGATTACCTACCTACTAGTGTATAAATACATATAATACAAGTGATTAAATTGAAATTTCGATTTGTTTTTCGTGTACGGAAAAGGAAATTTTAAACGCCATGGGTTTAATTTGCTTGAAAATCTTCGTTGTCTATTGCTAGTTCTAAAATTACGTGAATTTTTCATTCTTATTCGTTTTTATAGAGTTTGTTAACTATACCTATAATTTATTTCAGTCCATTAAACTGGGGGTATAGTTAATTTTTTTATTGTTACGCAGGTTAGTTATCATTTTATAATAAACAATACAGTTAGATTTAACTGTACAGATTCTCTAAATTTAATTCATAATTTGAGGATTTTTATCAGATTTTTCTTCACTTTCGAGTTTCAAATGTTGTTCAATAATCCAGAATGTAAGCTTAAAATCCTCTATTGTTCGCTCATTAATTTTGTTGATTTGATAATAATGTAATATTTTATATTATTTTACTGTTATTCATGTAGAAATATTAGACATTACGATTTTTTTTAAACAAGGAGAAAAACTGAATGCGTCTATTGATCGAATGATTAGCTAGATAATATGGTAGTAGTAGAAGGTTTAATAAAGGGGGCTGCTGTGTTGTCGGTGTCGTGTCGGGGTCGTTAACGTGGCGGCAAAGACCGCTTGAGCGCCCATCCGTGCCGTATGTCTGATACCAAGTTGTATTCCGGCCATCATCTTCAAGAAGCGGCCCCTAATTAATTGGAAGATATCTACATAATAACAACAGTTAGAGAAGACAGCAGGTGTTAGTGATATGTGTATGTCTGTATGTATCCTACTGTATTATAAGGAATTGTAAGTGTGCGATTACGTCTACTACTATGTCTGGGTCAATTCAGAGGGGCAATATGTAATCAACCACTTTTTTTTTAATTACTCTTTGTAATTAATTACACAGTTTCTTGATTTCTTTTCAAATGTCTTCCTAATTCTTCTAAACTAATCTTAACACGGTAAAATTAATCTTAGCGGCGTATACAACAAAATTACAGAGTGTCATCGTAATTAATTTATCATCAACATGACACACGTTCATTCTTCTATGATTTAATTGTATTTAATGTAAAATGACATTATACAGAGATTTTCCAAGATAATTCGAGCTTGTTTGTTGTTTTATTGTTATTTACAAAATAGGAATTTTGCAACATTGCAAAAAAATCGCCAATTTTAATTTTATGGATCTACTTCATTTGTATATAAGTTACATTGTAATAAATGTAGTATACAGACATATGTATACTTATATGTATATGAATGTTATAATCATAACTGCTACAAAAAAGTAATCTATTTGGAAACAGAAACATGAACACAGTAACTGGTCGACAAGTTGAGCACATCGCCCTAAATATCGCTGATGGAATTCGAACAACATTTCATAAAACAGATATACCAATATAAAATAAGTATTGACGGAAACTAATAAATTATGAATCTTACCCCATCTTTTTTCTTTATGCTTTAAATTTCTATTTTTTTTTTTTCTAAATCCTCATTCTACCAACAACAATAATAGACAGTTTCTAAGTCATGTAGATACAATATACCTATGGTTCTAGTGCTTATAATTGTAATTGCAGCCTATAAATTGCTTATATTTGTGGAATAAATGAATAACGGAACATTGATTAAAGTCTGCAAAGAAATAAGAATTATGATTAAAGTTTATTCTACCAAAACATTTCACAGTTATGAATATAAATAGATTTAAAGAGATAAATATCGAAACAAACCCCCTTTATATAATCGGTATCAGCTGTCAGTAATAAAAATGGTATTTTTACTACAGATTTCGTCTAAAATAGAACAAGAGGTAAAATACGATAGAACCCCAATTATCCGATAGATTTTATAGTTTGCTCGTGTGCTTTTCAAAGTCTTAACATTCAAGATTTAAACGAAAATCCACAAATTAGAAACAAAATACAGAAACTTTACAAGTTTTTTTTTTAGTATTTTCCTAATGAGACCCTAAGCTACAGTTTCTATTGAGAATTATCTTAACATTGACTACTTGTTTATTGTCAACATTATCAACATTAATGTGTTGATTCCAAATTTTTAATTGTTTTGTTATCATAACTGTGTTACAAAATTTCAAATGATCCTGAATGACATTTCTATCGCCTTTAACTAACTGTTAGAAAAAATAGTCTCTCATTAATATGTTTTTTTATCATGAACCAGTGGTATTTCTGTGTATTTAAGTCAAATAGAAGAGGCACTGTTGTAGTAAAATAGACCTTTTTTTTGTGCGAATTTTGTACATAACGAATGAAATCCAACATTTTTGTCTACTGAGCCAATTCTACTTCTTGGTTTATCGATTATTATGTCTACAACTATCTTAGCCCGTCTATGAAGAAGCGTACCATGATTTTTTGAACTTGATTATCCATATCGGACCTGGCAACCACTAGGGGCCACAAGAAACGCTTAACGTATTGAAGGTAGGACGATCGGGTGTCTAATTTGCATTGCCACGACCCCGTTACTTTATACCGCCCTTGCCCCCGGACCGTTTTAATCAGCCTCAGTTGAATATACCTACATAGATGTTTTTTCAAAATATTTTTTCCACAATTATCAATTCACTATTCGATAGAAATGAATTTGTTACCAATGTCCAGCGCAACTGAATCAGTATCACAATCAAAAGGTAATTTGTTAAAAAAAGTCTAGGGGTTACATCAAAGAGGGGGAGGAATGACAATTTTATGGCATAAGACCATAGAGTTTACATGGTGACTTATCAATTTGCAACTGTCCTATGGTAATAATGTTCACGTAGGTGTTGTTCGGTGTGGGGGGTGCAATTGACATCTTATATAAGTAATGGTAGTAGGTAATCTTATCATACTTTTGAACTTTTACAATCATGGTGGAATGCAAGATATATCTCAAGCTCATTTCGAATCTTACAAAATTCGTATGCAAATAAACAGTACCTAGAAAGCAATCCACAACATTTATTTTTTTGAGAAAGAACTATAATCGGTTCTTCTGATCTGGGTAGTCTAAAATGTAAATTCACAGGTTTTTGGAGGTTTGAAGCTAAAAACAGTTTAAGGGTCGTATCAGAAAAAATACAAATAAGGGTTCGAATGATAATAAATACTCTTTAGGGAACAGCATTAAATATTCTTTCAGTTCCTGGACACCTACCCTAACGGGGCTTAGAGATCCAGCTTCGTTAGTACCAGTTACGTCTGCCCATCTCTGAATGATTTTAGAGGAATAGGATTTAGATTTTGTGAGAATTGACAGACAGTCCTTTTTCTTGTAACTAACTCTAATATTAATTTTCACAATGACGGGCACTGACGAATTTTCCAAAAGGCAGGAGAGGTGGACGCCTCCACGGGGACTCCAAAATTTTCAAAATTTTGAGTTACGAATGTTAGATTGTCTTTTATAATTTTCGGTGTCGGCCCCAATTATACCTTCCGCCTAGGGCCCCTCGAAGGCAAAATTCGTCACTGCGGACACCTATTCATGTTTAATGAAATTGAAAAGTAATTGAACTTATGAGAGCATCTACTTTAATGTAGTTCTTTTGTATGATTATTCTAAACAAATTCTACTATTATGTGTCAGTTTGGTCTGATTAAGGTTTCTTTTCGTAGAGGTTCGGACACCGCCAAAATTTCATTGCGCGAATGGAAGATGAGACTCCCAGCATCATGTAAGTAAATATCCAAAATTTTTATGTTACAAAACACTTTTTACTCTTGGACTGTTTGTGTTCGATTGGAACTAAAATGCCCTTTTGCTCAATTATTCCATTTATATTTATAATTCATTTCTAGTCATTAAAAAAAAGGGGTAGTTTGATATAAAATTATTTCTATAAATTGGTTTTTAATTTCATTCACAAAAAGTACCAAAAAATAAGTAATAGTATTCCAAGTTTTCGCCGTAAGATTACGGAAAACCGAGTAATAATTAGGTATAGAACCAACTTTTTATTGTATGATTTCTTGAAAATGCTACCCTTTCGTGTGATGTAAGTTTACTTGAAAGGTGACAAAAATTGTAATTTTTTACCACAACTGCTTTTATAACAAACTTTTCTTGTCGGGGTAAGTATACTTAGCAATAAAATTTTCAAAAATTATTTTTTCTGTCTAAAGTCCTTTCAAAAGTTTAATAAATGTAGATTATCTTGGAACATTTCCTAAACTATGTGATTTAGACACAAATTTACTTCGAATTTTTACACTCATTTGTTGGTTTGGGGTGTTTTTTAAGCTTTAAAACCATAGTTTTTTTAATCAAACATTTTACAAAGAATAACGTATTTGTGTTTCTTTGCAAATAAAATTAAACCGTCTCTTAAAGACTATTCAACTATTGAAAGTCTTTAATAACTACTGGCCCTAGATTTTTCATCAAAAACTTTACTTCCAAGACTATTCAAAATTTTTTCATCATCAGTGAAACTTATCAAATAGTTTAGAAGTGATACCAAAAAGTTTTTCTTTGATATTTCACCTTAACAGAGCGTAAGACGTTTTTAATAATTTTTTACTAAAAATCAACATAATACAACCCCTTGTATGCTCATAAATCAGTTGTATTTTATGAAAAAATAGAATTCTAATATCTATTGTTTGAATTTCTGGTCAAATAATCAACCCCTTTATCTGACAGTAGTTGAGGAACACATATGAGAAAAAGACTTTAGCCCCAGAGCACAAAAATCGCAATTAAAATCTGTAACATTTTGCTCTCTTCTATTTCTACCGTTCTACTGTATTTTCTAATAATTTAGGTACACAGAGGGATGAAGATTTTTGTTTTTTTAGGTATCACCAGATTCAATACAAAATAATCTGCTTATAACACTAATATTTCAACAAATTAGTCAACCCTTATGCACTCAATTACCCGAATAACATGTCTCTTATTGACCAGTAATATTCATCCCCTTTATACCAATTATGTGACATTAATTCGATTTTAATGGTGATTTACAACATTTGACTATCATACAATTCAATTTAAATATGCCTATTGGAACTAAGTGTGAACTTAATAGGTAGTTATTAAAAATAGGGGGTTATTTCTAAGTTCCTTAGAAGTGGGGGTTGATTCAAATTCAATGTTGATTTTCTTCACTTATACAGTTACTTAGGGATGTGTTGGAATTATTAATATCAAAAATTGTTAGAAAATCCCTTGCAAAATGCAAAGCCGATTTTGTAAGTTTTTCTAAAGACCGACTTCAAAATGGCAAACACATGCGTATTAATTTTTGGTTTCTGTGTTTTGGGCTTTCCATGAACTTTTATTGTTTTAAAATAAACTAAAATATACTCACAATCGAGTGAATTGATAAAAATTCACAATTTTATTACCGATGGTGATAGAAACAACCCTTAAACTCTAGAATTTTCTAGATAATGTTCAATGTAAATTTTGTGCAATTTTAGGGCTCTTCCAGATAAAAATCACCAATTTTACTTGATTAAGGCTATTTTGGCACTAATTTAAATTTTAGAAATTCCCCAAAAAAGCCCCTATTATGCGCACATAATTTAGCAAAGTCCGACGATAGCAACCATTTTGCAATAGTCCTCTTGCCGCACTTCTCCTCTCCGACATTGACTCGTTTAAATTCAACTTTCTATCATTTCCCACAGGAAAATCTCAACTTTTTTACTATAGAATTTTCGCCCAAGGTCTGGGGTGTAGACTAATACAAAAAAAGTTGAACATCCTGCTGATGATAAGGGTGAAATTGCGAATTTTCCATCTCCCCACTGTGGTTGTCTCAACTGTTGATAGTGCGCCGGTCAAGATTACTCGAATCATTTCATCCTTGTCTGTTACATGGGCTTAGTATGGTTTGGGTGGATAAAACGTTTGTCGGTTGGTTGCTATGCCGGTCGTCTTGCAGGAATATGACTAGTTGTTACAAACTGCTGGCCAAATGTGCAGTGTTCGGTTGGTTACCGTGATTTTTCAGCCCTCACTTCAGAGGGATGAAATTCAAAAAATCTGTCATTATAGTGGTGTGATATTGGTGGATAATTATAAATTGTAAGTAAAACATTTAAGGACGAAAAATTGCAGGATTTTAAGGGGGGTAAGGGAATTCCTAGATTGTTATCTTGACTTATGTACTAAAACTGCACTTTATATTTCAAATAAAAGAAAAAAAGTGCCGTTTCCTAGCTTTATTGCGTTTGAGTTATTATATGATTTTTTATGTGTTCGCTTTAATGCTTCTTCTTATCACCAGTCATGCAATTGTTTTAAAACATTCCTGTTGGTAAGAATAATGAAAAAGTGCAACATAAATTTCCTATTATCAAGGCTTTTTTTGCCTGCAAATCTAGTTCCTGTGCTTTGTCTGATTTTTTTTGCGACTACTACTACTTCTGGTGTCTTGTCTGGCCTTGTGCCGGTCATGTTGAGTAATTGGATATTGCACAGTCAGGGGAGGTTCTTTTCGGTGGAATATTCTGGGGCCCCCCATCATCTGCCGTGACCGTGCCAATGTCGTAAGGTTTCTCCCGTCTGGGTCAATTTACCAAATTCTCTCGTATCACAGTCCGTTGTCGTTATCGTTGTCGTTGTTACTACTGCCGCCGCCACCGACGACACCGTTATCATCATTCTCAGCACCACCACCATTATCGTTGTCGTCGTCGCGGTCGTCGGTGGTGACGACGTCGTCGACATATCATATTCTCTTTCAACTCTTTCTCAGCAACTCTCAAATATTTCGTTAGAGAGTAGAGAGGTCTAGGAACTGTGGATTATAATTGTAATAGATGTGGGGGACGACTGTCTGGCCGATTGAGGCCCCCTTTAGGAGCCGTCAGACTGCCGAATTATACAAAGTCATTCGCCAATTTTTTCCTCTGTGTGTGTTTGTGTGTGTGTATGTGTGTAAGTCTGTCTGTGTATGTGTATGTTGCTATATAGCGGTTCACTAAACCATTTGATTCCGTCTGAAAAATGGCCAGCCACTTCATTCATTATTTAACGGTGGCCAACAGTACAACACTAGACGGGATTGTTACATAATCCCCTAAATGTAATATAATGTGTAGACTTTTAATATGTGCATACATATATCCGGTATCCTACTAATTATGCGTATTTAAATAGAATTTTTATTATCTTTTAATAATTTCCTATTTTTATTGTTTTTCTGGAGAGGGAACATTATCAATAATTTGACCCCTACACTGACCTGGCCTAAATATTTTAGCAATGATCCATTACTCCCAAAATAGGCCTCACTTTTTATAAATAAAAATTCACGCAGATTCCCATTTTTAAAAATAAATTCTACAATTAAAGAAAATTGTCAATTTGTCTCTGCTTGTAATTCAGAAAAATAAAAAGGAATTCAATTTAAATCTATAACAAACACGTGTTTGTTATACGTATGTATCTATCCAGATTATTGTGATAAAAATGCACGTAAGGATAATAATCCTTGACAATTACGAAAATAAGTTGTTGCTAGGATACAATGTGACAGAGATAGCTGCAATAAGTGTATTGCAATATGTATTATACAAGGATTAATATAATAGAATAATATTTGTCCTGTGCTTTCAGTTTAAAGACAGGATTTGACTATGAATGATTTTTCATTTCGTTATCACTCGTGCGTCACATACAAAAATACATATTCTCTCTCCTTTTCCCGTTCATGTAAATATGTGTATACAGGCGGCGGAGGCATTTAAATTTTAAAAGTCCCGCACCAGACACTTCGTCATACGATCTAAAATGCACTGAGATATTACCGTTCCACACTAAACTTAGAAAATCTAATGTACTTTTTTTGCTGGTGTTGGTGTTGTAATCAATTTGTTAAGTTTCTGTTTTTAAAATCTTGTAATTTCGTGTAAATATTTAAATCGGGATTTTTGTTTTAATTCTGTCTATAAATTCACCAATATCCAGACAAAACTGACGTGGGAATATCCATAATATTATTTTATAACATATTGTAGGACGGAGTTCGTTGAACTTTCTCAAACTACTAACATATACTGAGTCACATTAATAAGTATTATTTCTATTACTATGTCATAAAGGTAATAAACTATCAATTTGTCCAATAATCGATAGACTTTACAATGTAGGTTACGCTAATCAAATGCAAAGTTTCTTTTTCTTAACTCAATCACTGTGGTGCTAGTCGTATGTATGTATGCTCTTCCTCTTCCCCTTATATTATCATTACGCATATTTTGAAATCATTTAGAAACATGCGAATTACATTTTAAAATGATAATTAACTATCTAGGGAAAAAAAGAAACAGAAAACTCTCATTAATTATCTACCAATTGACTATTTCCAAATGTCATCATCAATCTTATACTTTTATCATGCCAAGTTTCACTAATTTCCCCCAAGTTGTGTCTAATTTTCTTCGGCAATTAAGATAACAATACATAGTTTTAAAAAATTGTGAAAGAAATTTTACAAGTTTCTAAAAAAAAAAATCACTACAACAATTAATAAGATTTGATGGACATTTGTCGCGTGTTTATTAATCTAATGTGGTGTTTATGGATACATTATACCATTTTCTTTTCAATTTTGTTTTTATAATAAATGGTTTTTGTTGAAATTACAATTGCGCCATGGTACAACTTAGTTATTTGTGTTTATATGCAAATGCATTGGACAAAGTGCACAGCAATAATAATCAGTTAGCTGCGTAAACAGTCCAATGGGCGCCATTTAAATGGTTTTGTTGTTTTTTTCCTGCTGTGTTGCAAGTCTACGATGATAGTAGTCGCCAAATCGTTTTTTTCTTTCAATTATTTTTTTTTTCAACATCAATTGATTTTTAATTAGATAAAAGACCAAATTTCCTAGTTTGTTTTTAATTATTTTCATCAAGTTATAGACGTAGTTTGTGTTATTAATTGTTTTATTTAAATGATTTTATTAACAAGACGTGAGTGCTAATAATAATTAGAAACAAGTGTGTGCCTAGTTGAACTGGTTTTGAAAAATTATATTTATATCGAATATTTTTTTAAAATAATCAATGATTAAACATGCAGGAAGATAAAGAATTTTCAAATTGATGCAAAACCGCATTCAACAATTCATTAATACCTACATGAGAAATTAGAATAATTTAATGTTGCTTTTTTGAGCAAGACCCCTACACCTGTCCCAGAACCTACTCGATAGCACTTCCACAAGGACATATATGACCATATGACGTTTTTTTTTTTCAATTTTAATCAACGCAATCTCTCCCCATCAAATACCAAATAAGTCCGCACAACAAGCCAATTGAATCAATCATTTCACCACCCATCCCTTTCAAACAACAAGGACAATCCCATTTTTGGTCAATTCTTAAATATACATACACCACATATTCGTATTACTCACCAATTTGGAAATCTTTTACTTTTCAACATTAACAGCAACAACAATTGGAAAAAATGGTCATTGTTTGCCACCAATGGCGCTATAAACTTTAAAGTAACGAACGATGGTGCGCCCCATTAATTCCTTTGTTGTTCAGTGGAAAAAAAAACACGAGAATTTCTTTCGTATTTCGTTTAAACCTTTGTATGGTAAAAGGTGAACAGAGATGGATAGATAGATTTTAAGACTTAAAATTCCTAGAAATAACAGAGACACAACAAAAATATATTTCTGTTTAGAGTCCAATGGGTTTTAGTGGTGTTTGCTGGAATTTTTGTGTTATTTTCAATACACATAAGACCAAAAGGAAGAACATACATAGTGCGCTAAATACTATTAACAGATAGAGAACGTTGGGCGTAAGGCGCCATAGTTAATCTTCACGTTTGCCAATCATTATACAATCTTGACATTTAAATTTTTTCAGCTAATTTTATCTTTTGATAGAGATTTAAATTCTAAAAAGGATGATCATCATCAGTTACAAAAAAGAGTAAACAAGACAGAAGGCGATAATAAATTCCATCTATGATTAGTGTCTTTCATTCATGTGAACGATTCGCATATTCTATTAGGATAAATTAAAAATTTAAAAAGACACAAGATTGGATTCAATGAATTATATTAGTTTCTCATTGGAAAGTAGAAGTCCCCTTTGCTGTAAGGACAATTTTCCGCAGTGTTGGAATTATTGTACTTTTCTTTACACTTTTCTAGAATAGGTGCTGATTATAACACCACCATAATCGCTTATACCGCCTCCTAGTTAATGTTGTTGTTGTTGTTGTTGTGTCATCTGGTGTTTTATGTAGGTTAGAAGACACACACAATCTCCTAAATAGTCTTCTTATAGGCCACAACTCTGGAATGCGGCC
>JAZBHA010000095.1:21934-36178 GCA_037464855.1 Iselma pallidipennis | reverse complement strand
AATCACCATGTAGTCTACCTTATAAGGCCTAGCGCCACCGAGGTGCCCGGCGTTATACCTATATTCAACACACTCTCACACATGATACACACACACACACACACACACAAATGTAGATGTTTCTCTCTCACCATAACATTATCTTTTTCGACATGGTAAAATGAAAGAAGGCAATAATACCAAAGAGAATGTGTATAGTTTAAAAAAGTACCTTTTTTTCTTAGAACTCACTAAAGTGCATTATATACCTACCTCTCGTGTGACGGTTTCGGTTTTACGATTGATCAAAGAATAAATTGAGACATCTCAAAATGACACCCCCTAGTTTAGTTTTTATCCCTTGATTGAATTTCAACTAAATAGTATGCCAAAAGGGTGACGGTAAAAAGCTTGTAAATTGATTTTCTGTCATTCAAACAACGTTTAAGGGATGATTTGAGGTTGTTAGTTTGTTAAATTTTTAAACTTTGAACATTCAAATTCTGTCGCAATTTTAGCAAGTTTTGTAATAATTAAATTATGAAATAACGACCAAACGGCTGAATGAATCCGTTACCATCTAATCGTTGTTGTTTTATATCAGAATTGTTTCTTGTTCTCTATATGTGTGTGTGTGTGTGTGTTTGTTATCAAATAGGTCATGTGAATGTGTTATTATAGTGTATATTCAAGATATGTATTATACTATTTACATCATTTATATTTGTAATGAATGAACATTGGAATTTCATATTTATAAAATGAGAATATTGTATTTTCAGTGACATTAAATTGAAAAAATATAAAGCAACTCGTA
Organism: Iselma pallidipennis; assembly: GCA_037464855.1. Lineage (NCBI taxonomy): Eukaryota > Metazoa > Arthropoda > Insecta > Coleoptera > Meloidae > Iselma > Iselma pallidipennis. The sequence goes on along the minus strand of JAZBHA010000095.1, from coordinate 35,382 downwards.
TATCCCTGTAGTTTATGTGGTATTATATTACCTTCGTAGTTTTAATTACTCACATAGCTTATAAAAAAAACCCCTAATAATGTCATTATTTAGGTCAATCTGGATACCTTTTAGTGTCCGTCCCTAAGTCTTAATAGTTGAAAGGACAATACAAACTTCAGCGGTGTCATTGATCATATTAGCATCAAAATAATAATATGACAGGTGCAGACAATTAATAATTAATTTTTATATTCTGCCGCTTATGTTAAAGAGCTTGAATAATTAATGAACATATCGCAAACCGATTAAATTTGCTACCAAAAAAAAAATAACAATGATACCTTCAATTTTTGAAACATCTTATGGGCGTCATACTGAAATGAGAAACATTACGAGTATTCTGGAATTATCTTCTCAAGGATTAGCAAGAATTGTTTACTGCAATACATGTATGCAGAAGGATAATTGTTGTTGCAATGAAACTTGTATTTTTCCTAATAAACTTGTATAAATCCCTGCTTAAAGAATATTTATACCTTGAAGTTCGGCCGGTAATGTATAATTGGGACGTTTCAAAATTAGATCGTAAACTCACAGTAATACTATATAATATGTATTAATTAACGAAAAAGGAAGTTATAAAATTTATAAAAGAAAACGAGCTAAGCGCACGAGTCTTCTCTTCATTTTTATTCAGTAAAAGGATATCCTATAATTAAGTTGAAGAGACTCATCAGTTACCGAAAGAGACTGAAAAAAAAGGTGAAGAAAAAACGCATTAAAATTTCAACTACTAGGTAACTAACGCCTCATCTAACAAGTTAAGAAGCTCACTAATTTTTAAATAATATACCTGTTTGAAAGTTTTCGGAAATTATTGCTAAATAGGTAGGTATGATAATGAAACATTCTAATCTGGTAGGACTTTTTACTTCCTCTTTTTAGTATTTTTTTTCACAATTTTTGTTCTTGCAGTCGGTCGGTTTATTGTATGTAATATTATATGGTTTAGGTATCTCTGCGTCTCAGTTTGAACTGGCTGGTTGGTTGGTATTTTGTAGTAGTATAGACGACAACAACAACAACAATAACAACAACAACAAAAACAACTAACTTCCCACGGTTGTTTTTTTTTCTCACACACCGGTTTACAGGTTCCCTCAGGAACACACACATACTGAACTAAAGAGAGTGCAAAGACTCTCTCTTCCCAGAATTAGGGTTCAATTCTATTCATAAATATCTTCTTAACTAGTTCAACTGCATTTCAATATAATATCGATTGTTTCTCTCTTTCTTCCGCATTCATCATGATACAGTTGTGAAAATTCCTGTTTCATATTCTTCTGGGGAGGTTGGACAACGACAAATAGAGAAACGAACAATATAGAAAAAATGATGTAACATGTTTTTCCGTATTGTTGTCGCATAGATGTGTCAGTCATATTATTGTTAAAAAGTGACAAAAATTTTCTTGCAAAAGGGACTTTCTTGTCCTTTATTGACTATTGAGAATTGCGGAAGTCATGAGATTCTGTGTAATTTCTTGCAATTTGTTATTGTTTGTGTTTGTAGTTATGCACAACTGTTAAATTTCTATTATTGGTGGAATGCAGTCGTAAAGTTTGTTGTTTTCTATTTTCAAACTCTAGTCATAGCTAAAAAATGTTTCGTCGTATTTCCTATTTATTTTCGTGAATTTTTGGAAAGGAAGCAACTCTTTTTCCTCACAAAAAAAACCTCGTTTTTTAAATATTAATAAAAATATAAATGCACAAATTTTTCTAATTTCCGTCATGGTTTTTTGAAGAAAAGTTGAACGACCTTATTTCTACTATACCATTAAACACGTATAATAATGTTCCATTCATAAAAATAAAAAACGAGTACACAATCTAACCAACAACAAGGATCCCATTAGATCAAATTTGGTTTTAATAGTCGGATTATTATTATTATTATTATCATTTTGGAATTTAAGTGGGTTAGATGTGTGTGAGATCAGACCGGATCATACAGTGAAAAATGTGGCGCTTAAAATTCTTTCCTCTTTTTTTCCTGTGTGTGTGTATTTTTTTCGGTTCTTGTTTTTTTTCCCTCCTCCTTCTGTTATATGTATGTCGTGTGTAATTTCGCGCTACACCGGAAACTCCGTCTTAATTTGTCTCATAAACCACATGTGTTGCTATATTGTATCGTTCTTATTTCACTTTCATCCCTTTTTTCCTGATGTTTGTTACACTTTTTTTTTTCTTAAACGTTTATCACTTTTCTATCGTGTAGAGCTAGTAATGTATCATTTGTCTAATCTCCTTCAGTTTCATTCATTTATTCATTCATAAATATCTCATAGGTTCCCAGTCCCACCACATCAATAAAACCAGTGAAAGCTTCATAGTTTTTTCAGCTTCGTTCAAAAGAAAAACAAAAAGAAATTTCGACTATAAATTGAGATTATCAAGATTTTTCCTGTAAATTGCCCGCAATTATATTGAGAGAGTTTTACGATCGTAATCAATAATAAAGCGTCTGGGAAATCCGTTCGTTCCGGCATTCCTCACATCCTGCTGCTGCTAGTCTAAGCAACAATATCGCAATCCTCGCCGCTATTTAACCACCCAGACTAGCGCAAAAGATTGGATAAATTGGATAGCTGGTAATATACGCCGGTTTATTGTAACGGTACGACTGGGTCGTAAGTTTTGCAAGAATAATACCAACTAGAATCACTGTTTATCGTTCATCATAACAGCTGTCTGTCTTCCATCCGGCCTATTTATCTTTATTTGTACTGTCGACCATATGATTTTCTCGTCATTATCTAGGTGGCCCAATTCCACCATCAAGATGCTTCAGTTGCAGGAAATCAACAAAAGAACAAGTAGACAATATCAGTCATTTAATCATAGTGAAACAAAAATCAAACAACCAACAGAGAGTTTTCTTTAAATTTTACCAATAAGCGAAATTAATTGATACACGATCATAATAACGATGGGGTACACACCATGGATTGGACCGACCAGGCCATTGTAGGACGGAATTAAACTGGAAATTTTGTTCGTCTTATTGCATTCTTCAAAGTAGTTAGGAAGCAATAAAATAGCTATTACGTATTTGACGGCATGTGACGCAACGGCGCGCCGGTCTATTCTAAGCTATTCGACGCTCTACAAAGGGGAATAACTTTCAGTGACCCCGCTCTTTATACACACTTCTGCACTTCCGTTAAAACTGGACACTTTCTATTTTTCATTAAGTTTTCTCAATAGATGCATTTCCTCCCCATTCATCTCATTTTGACTACATAGGTACATCTTCAAAGTTGAAGAATAAGTCATAGCAGTTCGCCTCAATCAATAAGTTTCCAGTGGATCTTTAATATCTAATCTCTATTATAATAAGAACTTTATCATTGTAATCATTAATTGTAATTATCATATAAATACAAGACATTCCCAACATAAGATCAACAATATTTCTGCATCTAATGTGCATCCTCTTAAATTGTTTTAACTGAAATTATCACCCTTCTAGTTCATTGTTTCTGTAATTAGATCTTCTTCTCTAAATTACGAAATAACAATACAGAAATGTGGAAATATGAAGGATAAACTCTGAAATCTTCTCAGAGATTATGTAATTTGTTTCTACTACAAATCAGGACAAACTTGCCTGTAGTGCAGTGGATGCGTATTCGGACCACCGGCGTTCTATCGACTGCCATTCCTGTAAAGTACATACTGTCGATCTGCATGCATTACTATCAATTGTTTTGATTTGGTCTGACACTGGTCATAACACTGCTCGTTCGAATACATATGTACTGTTATCACATTCTAAGGTTGGAGATGAAGACATGTTCATGCAGCATGATCACTTTAACAGCCTTTTACGCAATTCTGTTTCTATTGTCACTGTGAAATGGCCTATTTCCACTCTAAACGAACACTATAAAATATCGTCCCATGTAACTTTTTTCCTTAATGAATATCATTTTATTGACAAACAATACTAAATACTTCCAGGTATGTTACAATTGTAGTAAAAAACGTTTTCTATTTATTGTTCTCGGTTGCATGATGTTAGTATATGACAAGCTTTTAATTTAATTATGAAGGATGCAACTCTTAAGACATTATCCAATTTAGAATTGTTTGTCTATTCTTCATCATCATCGTCGTCGTCGTTGTCATCATCATCATCATCATGATCATGATCATCGGTCGTCGACGGTATTTGTTGTTCTCGTGACATCCTGGTTTCAACGTCACTTCCTACTGTTGTACGAAAGATCAATTACCAAGTAAAGTAACATTTGTTGTATATCCGACTACCCCATATCCGGACGGAAAACGTAAAGGTAAAAGTACGCGATGTCCGATTTGTTTTGGTTGATTACTAGGGGAAATTGACAGTTAGCATACAAATTCGATTTAAATCCCAACAGGAAATTTTTTAAAGAGACAACATAAACAATCAACAACATTACATTGAAACTTGAAATTATTAAAATGTAATCAAACTGGAAACAATAATAAAAAGATACCTAATTAAACGGTTTTTTTTTTCTAAAGGAATTCCATTCTTGTTTTTCTTTTTAATGTCAATTATGTGGATTCTTGTTCTAACTAGGTAAATGATCAAATTTCGTCATATTACAACTGTGTTTTATAGAGAAAAACACGCACATTCATTATATCCAAATTACGAGAGTATATCATCCAATTACTATTGTCCACCAAATGCGTAGAGAAAACCTACAATTTTTGTGAATAGAGACCGGATCGAAGTTAGTAAAATAGAGAAGAGTTAACAATAACGAATCATCACATAAACTATACAAAAACCAAACAGAATTAATTGAAATAAATACAAAAAGGAAAAGAAAACGGATACAAGCAAACAGCCGAAAAACACCTGCTGGTAAACATCTGTCTTGTGTGCGCGTGTTGTATTCCCTTGCTAGTTACACCTTGCCTGTTTGATTGGCAAAGAACCTAATAGCTCTGATTGCGTACAGGATACTGAACAGGGCACCTGTTTCAAAAAAAAAAAATTACCGAAAAGGTTTTCCAATGGAGATCATAAACAAACAACAAAACGGAAAAACTTGCAGTACAAAATCGTACAATTTTCTTATCATTTCCACTTTATCAGCGTCGTTGTTTTCATCATTTTCATCATTATCATCATCATCATCATCATCGTCGTCACGGTTGTTTGAAATTGACGATGAGTTATAAGAGAATTCTTTAGTACGGGCGCCGGCTTCTGCCCTGTCTCTCTCCACATGGCTGCTTTTATATAATTATTTGCCAGGTAATTAGGTGGCAGTTTTTTTGCGCACACGCCTCTAATCTCCGTCTTCATTTCCTATAATAATTTAAATAATATCCAGCTATATTTATCTATTAACATAAGGCAAGAAGGAAGCTTCCGTTGAGACTTATAATCAGTTTTTCATAATTCTGCATATAACTATATTGTAATATCTAAATATCTACATATATCTAGATAATTAAAATTGACTACCCTTTAACATTTGAAAAATACTACCGGAAGGAATAAATTATAACCCTAACATTGTTGATGGTCCCTAAATCATCTATATAAGGCGTTTAATACAAAAGCCTTCTTTTGGTTCAATGCTAATTCAATGGTGTGTTATCCTTGAATGTTTGTAGGTATACGTGTACGAATTTCCTGTTGTCAGTTTTTCAAGGTTTCAAAATCATCGGTGGTTGCAATTATTCGACTTTGAACAGTTGGCCAATTATAAGAGGAAAGAGTGTATGCAAATACCGTGCATCCTACCGAAGATACAATGTCAATTGTTGCCTAAAATTGTACTCCTATTATTTAATACATTTTCGTGAAATTAATCGAAAGAATAACAAAGAAAAAGACAAGATCTGTACTCGTAACTGTTTAATTGTATGATTTTTTTTTTAATGATGGCATTATCTGAAGTGGATAAGAGAGTATTTTAATTTCTAAAAGGCTACATCATCCAGCTGCTTACATGTTCTTCACAATTATTCAAACACTTCTCTAATTACAAATGAATTTTAAGTGTAATTAAGTCATGCAATATTTAGACTTTTTTCGCTTCAAGATTAGTTTTTTTTTCCCCTTCATAATTTTTTGTATCTCCCTTTAGTAAACAAGAGAATACAGTTACATTTATGAACGTAGAGGTATAATAGTTATTATTTAATGATAACAATTTATATTTAAATCTACCTGTGCAAAACAACCAAAAAAAAACGGCTTATACTTGAATAGATGTTGAAAGATCTTGGCATACATAGTGACTAGAAAATAAAGGAGATAGACGGACAGGATAATCGGTTGGAATGTGCGACTAGTTACAGGACTAATTTTAATTCGTTTCCTGTTCCAGTTTTTGCCATTTATCGATTTTTACTCAGTTTGGAATGTTGATTAACGGTACCACCAACACAGATGAGAACACAAGAAAACGATCTGGTTTCGTTGTGTCTGCGTTTATTATATTAAAACGTAATATCGGTTTTTTGCGTTAGATTTTGTAATAATTTTGTGGATTTTTAGAAGAGGAAGTTCTTTCTCCATTGGATATCGTTTGGAACGGCATATATTACTCTATTTCTGTAATGGTTTTGAAACGTTTAGCGTTCGTAGTTAGTTATTACACTAATAAGTCTTGAAGTTTGCGTAAATATAATTGACTTGGAACCGATATAAAATTGTTGTTATATCATGGATGTCACTATGGCCATAAGTGTCTTCCATTACAATTACCATAATTTACTTGATAACATATTTATAATTACGAAATGACACAATTTATCGTTGTTCTATAAAGGTTGCTGATTTCCTTATCAAAACATTCTATAAGGAAAACAATTCTTTCACAAATAAAAATGGCACACGCTATTTCTTCTTGTAAACGAAATTTTCGTATGATTCTTCTTCATCATGAATATACTTGCAGCTGCTCTACATTTCTTTCTACCACCTGCCTTGTTGCGTACCTTCCAAAAAGAACCCCATTGTTAGAGTTTAGCCTTCAAAAATTATATCGTTCAATGTTTATTTCATTTCAATATACGAATGAGTTTCTTCAATCAAAATTACAACTAAAAATTGTGATAATCCTCATAAAACTCTAACAATAATAATAATAACAACAACAATAACAACCAATCATGGCGAGCCGATTCTGGGCCCCTATTTCTCTTATCAATACTATTGATAATTTAGTGGTGAAAACATTAGTATTTCCGTTACACAACACCCAGATATGGAATTTTATCGTCGTCTTCCGTTCTTTGTGAAAAAAAAAATAATGGTAATTGAAAGCTATTATTGTGGAAAAGTTTTTTTTGAAAGCAACAGATTTATCATTTTAATATTTTTGCGTTCTTGAATTGGAACGTCTAGACGACGCAAAATTGTAATGACTTTTGGCACTGTATCTTTTTGGGACGATTCACGACCTTCTATTATAACTACGAATTCTATAGTTTTTCTATTTTTAAATTTAGAGAATTTTATGCACATTTCAATTTATATTACAAGTTGACAAAAATAAAAGATTTATCATTTTTGTTCTTCTTTGATGATGTCTTTTTGGGAAAAAATCGAAATTGTTGACTGTAGAGATAAATAAGTGGGAATGACAAACAATAATTACTAAGGAGGTAAACATTACAAAACATATAAGTATAATGATGTATTTGTATGTGTGTATGTGTGATATGTGCATGTGGGAAAATAAAGGCTTGAAAGAATGGGAAAAAGTGGCAATTCGAGATCTCAGAAATTCAGGATTTGCATAATTTTCTAAAATGATTTATAAAGCCCGCACATGTTAAAGAATGATTGACGACTATTTAACAAAAAAAAAAGTATTAATAGTCGAAATTTTTTACATATTCAAAAGCTAATCATGTGGTACATTCAGGCTACATTAAGCAAAAATCCTAGGAAATAGGTACAAAACTAAGCGTAAAAATAACTGTTTCGGCATTGTATTGTTGGCTATATAGTAGTTTTTTTTTGCCTGTATCTATTATATCTCTCTCTGTCTTTCATATTATTATACTTCGCCTGTGGGCGGAAATATTTATGAATCGATCTGGTTGCAGAACAAGGCGACTGTTTCGTGAATCTTTTCCTCTACGACAACGGTAATAACAACAATGTACCAGTGGTGGTGGTGGCGGCGACTATGGTTGTGATGGTGGTGGTGGTGATGGTAACAGTGATAGTGGCGGTGGCATTATCAACACTAAACAACGACACAACAATCACAGAGAGATCACCCAATTATATGTTTGTGTATAGTATATCTGTGTGTTTGGATGTGTGTGTGTGTGTGTGTGTGTGTGTGTGTGTGTGTGTCTCGCAGTGGGATACAATATAGCATCTGATTACAGCATCCCATTACAGTAGAACAACTATAATCGTAATGGTGAAATATTGCTGTTAAATTAAATAACAATACAATGGACTGCTGGCGGTGAGTAGTAAGATCAGCATTCCAACAACCACCTACAGGTTTCGTTTCTATTTTGATTTCCGCCACTTTATCATCATTTTTTCTAATTCGCTTGCTCCTAAATTTCACGATTTAATAATTCGGAATAATAATAATTTGAAGAAAAAAAAAGATATTGTATTATCCAGATTTGTACTACATACATACATGCCCAGAAAAATTGTGCCAAGGAAGAATGGCGAGAGATGTGGATGTGAAACCCCAGCAGCTGACCGTGGGACAGGCGCCCGTGAAAAAGTCGCACGGTCCATGCGCAGGCGTTCTTCATTCGACTGCCAAATATCTCGCGAGAATGAGAAGAAACTGGTGGTACTGCTGGTATATTATATGTATTATCGTATAAAACCATTTTAAAAAGAATTCTCTTGACAAACTATTTATCTATACATAATACTGACTGACTGACTGACTACTTTTGTGTTATTTTTCAAAGCTGAATTATCGATAACGGAGGCGAGATTACGTGACCGACGAAAAGTTGAATGATTTCATTCATTATTTTGGGAGCGGGGTGAGATGGAAGGAATGTGTAAAGACGTGTTCTCTTTTCTGATTTGTAAATTTTTGGCACAACGGATAAAAAACTTAATGGAATTTCTATTGAACGGACTCCTCGGTGTCCTATAAAAAAATGATGAGTTTCAGGAAATAATTTTTAAATATTTTTCATTGATCATACTACATAAGAATGCTTCGATTAGCTACAATTTCTATAGTTTGCGATAATATTTATTTAATGATTTGTGGTTATTATATAGTAGTTGATTATATTAAAAGGAGATAATTTACAAAAGATGCCCAACGCCCAACATAAAAGACATGCTTGCCGTAATATGCTGACAAGTTAGCAAACTAGACCTTAATGAATAGGACAGTAGAAGACGAATGCGAGCATCTTTACAAACGACTAATGGACTGTCTAATGCTTGTAATTGCTAACACTCCATGAATAACAAGTTACAATATCTTAGATCGCTGGGAAAATTAATAGCCACAGTTACGATATAAACGTTGTCTTTCTTGTTGTTATTGCATGTTTTGAAATTATTACGAATATATCTCGGATATTTCAAATTTCAGGCCATTTATTACATTACACTACATTACATACATACATGTGTGAATGCAATAAATTCGATCGACCTCTTTTTTGCCATTACAATACACACTCACATTTTATAACAATTCAAACAATTAAAGCAACCAATTAGAAGAGAAACTAGTATGTGTATGTGTGTATGTACTAAATATAGCTCAATATAATTCATATAATTGAAACATTAATTAAAGAAACATCTAAAAGCTAAATATAGCAACAAGAAATTGTAAAATGTTTGGAATTTATTATTTTTCTCCCTACAGGAAAAAAAAGGATACTATCCATCCATATGTATGTATGATGATACAACAATGAACTTACGTTTTATTAACTTTACCACCATTTCTCTAGCTTTTATTAATGACAAATTCCCGGCACGTATGTGCCAACTTGGCTCCTACAACAGTTCTTAGTTATCTTTCTGTTGATTTTGCATTCTTTAGGTTGACTGCATTCTTTGCAGGCCGTTCTTCAGATCATTGCACTTGGGCTGCTGCTGCCACCAACGAGCAGCCCAACACTCTCATACACATACATACTATAACATATAGTATATCCCTCATACATACAAAGAAAATACATAAGATATCAGTAATATACAAAACATACACACACATATATATACATTTAAGCGTTTTTAACATGAAATCCTTGATGGACCACTTACCTATACGTCTGTTTAACAAATATAATGTATGTATACATCTGTGTGTTTGGTTGTCGGCTCATTCTGAATACCGTAAATACCGATTTTATCTTAAATTAATAAAATTAACATTAATGAAATGTTGCTTTCTCTTAACTTGAACTTCGGAACCTGAAGGCATATTAAATGTTTTCTTATGGACGTAACTAAAAAATTTTCAAAATTAATTTATTGCCGTTAAACTTGATACTATACGTAGGTATGTAGGTATAGGTACAGGAGAAAAAATATAGAGAAGAAGAAAAAGATCGTTGCGTAATAATTAGTTTTTAAACAATTATTAGTAAAGTAGATAATGACATCAATTATAATACATAATTACATCTAGTTGAGATGACATATGAATAAAATCAACATTGTTTAATGATAAAAATATTTTCCATTGCAATTTTTCACATTTGACATGCGTCCTTCAATAAGTTTTGCACGCGTTGTATGCAACATATTATGGAACACTTTATTTTTTTCGCCCTTTTTTCCAATGTTAAGAACTAATGACAACGGACTAAAGAGTGAGAATTTGAAGAATGTTCACACACAAATATTTACCTTCTAACGAAATCAAATACTAAACAGGAAATACTATCATAAAGTTTTACCTTTGACCACGTGTCAGCTTTTTTTTTGTTAAATTCTTTAAATACACAAAATACGATCAACAATTTTCATTCAGAAAACTACAAAAAGAAAACATTCAATTTCAATTATTCAATTTGAATCCTCCTGAATCAAACACACCTTGTATGATCTCATCCGGTTCTGTATAAAATCGGGAAAACCTATCAAATAAAAATCCATTGCAATTATTCTTTTTGCCTAATTTTCTGAGAATAGATCGATATACATAAATCTATAATTTGATAACAAATTTCCTTGGCCGCACAAATCCAGTGCATTTAAAAACCGAAAATTTTTCTGGAATCTAAGGATAATACGTAGAAATCTAAAGAAAAACAAGCCAATAAAGTATCAACAACGATGAAAAACATTTCGTCGAAAATATATAAATGCATCGCTGTAGTGGTGTCGGTCGGATTGCATCAGTAAAATGCAATATCTTGCGTCATTGCTTGTAATAAGCGAATGAGCGCGAACGCGCACGCGGTAAGGTCAAGACCAGGAATGCATTACTTGTCCGCCTTGTTTACATTCCTATGACCGAACTTTCTCACGAAATCACACTCCTCCTGTTTGTTATTATGTCGTTTCAACAACAGAAAAACAGCTTTTGTCACCACACTACCAAACTAATTGTTTACATTTATCATTTATAAACATTGCTTGTCTATCCAGGTTATTTGTTATAATTCGAATTTTGCGCGAAATTAAAGTCGGTAATGTAGGTATTGTTCAAGGAACGCCATCTGGACGCCGGAAGCTGTATTAGTAACGTAGCCGGATAAGTTGCGTGTATTCATAGATGGCAGTTGTGGTGTTAGCGGTAAACTGTAAGCTGCTTGGTGGTCGATAAAACAGGTACATATGTTATTGTTGTGGTTAAGGATCTTACCGATAGATGACGACTATTTGAAGAATTCAAATTTGAAAAAATTTGATCTTTTCTAAATTACATGTTCCTTTTTCTTCATATTAAACATTAATTGAAATACACTCGAATCGTATAAAAATTTAATAAAATAATAAACAAGATTAACTGTGAAGAAAAATATTGAGATGAAGAATTTTCCATTATCTACCTATGTAAAATATGATACAAAGATTACACTGTAGTTATTCATGACTTTTCAGATATGTATGTCTTACAATTAGATTAGAATTTCAGTATTTTCTCAAAATAGTGAGTTAGTGTTTTCTTATTGTTATAGTTTTTTCTTCCTCTAATTTGCAAATTAGAAATTACTTTAATAATAATGCCAAGAAACGGATAAGCCGCCAACAGAACCGTATCAGATTACAATACCCGAAATCTCTAATTAGTTCAAAATTGGAAGACCATATGTTGATGTCAGTAGGACATATTTTGAACAGAACTCGAATTTGATCATGGATTTGTTGAAAAACTAATAACTTTAGATAATAATATTTCATATAGAGAAAAGAACCGTTAAGGAGAAACCGAAATAAAAAATAAGAATGGACACATCACCACAGGAAGTATACGATGAAAAATATTGATAAACTTTGAACTTTTATATTTTAATGTTTATTGAAATTGTTTCTATGATATTTTCTTTCTTCGGAAATTACTAACTATAGAAATATGAAATAATTATCGATAAAAGTTGTGACAGAATTAAAACAAACAACAATTTATATATAGACGAAGTAAATATAGAATTCGATAAAGAATTACTTAAAAGAAAATGTACAAGTTTTTGTAGAAAAATTGAAAAATAAAAAACATGCATTCGTTGTGAAGTTGCCGTTGTATTTTGCAGTTTTGAAATTCTGGCCGGATGCGTGCCAATTTGAACATTGATCATCGTATGGTGTCGTGTTTTGCATCCAAAATAACACGATGACTTCAAAATTGACATGATAAAATTCTGTTAAAATTTCATCAAAGATTTTGTCCATAAATTGATAAAACGCGTACTCCATTCATAGTCCAATTTCGATTCATACTCATTGAGTTGTGTATAATCATAATTGGTGACAAAACCGTATCTAGTGCACATACATACGTACACAAAATATGTCCATTTTATTCTACAAATTGATTAAAATCTTAGGTGTGTGGTCGTCATTTCAAAATATTTCTATATTAATTAGTTCATTACGCCAATCAACAGGTGTCAAAATTGATTGTTTAGACAAAATAATTTTACCTAATCAATAAGTGAAGAGATTGTCTTATAAGATAACTTCAAATATATTTAAAGAAGTATCTAGAATTTTTTTTCCGTCTGTGGGATGATTATTGAAATGATCAACTTGAACTTTGAACAGTTTAGAAGTACTCCTGAAGTTGCTATTGGTGGAGGAAATCAAGATATCAACTCTCTTCAGGTGAGTAGATTTTTTTTAGTAAGAATTATCAGTAAACGAAAAACTAAAAACTAGATTTAAAGGATTGTTGCTGAAATCTAATCTAGAATAGTTTGATTTAATAAATGAGGGTGAGAATCTGTCTGTGTGTGTGTGTGTGTGTG